>CAUYQG010102763.1:0-20515 GCA_963574415.1 Tarsius wallacei
TAAATAAATAAATAAATAAATAAATAAATAAAAGAATAGCTTTCTTGGTCATTTCCAAGACCTATATCCCAATAATTCTTTAAAGTTAGCTATGTATTTAAAGCAGTAAGTATCATCTCTCAATTAAACTCATTATTATTAGATGGTTAATATATCAGTTATTCAAATAATTGTAAAAATGAATCCGTAAGACAAAAAAGGGGGGAGGCTATTTTAATTCAAAAGCTAGAAACAAAAACAAAACCTCATGTTTAAATGAGTCAATTTAAAATATTTAAAAAACAAACAAACAAACATAAACCATGAAGTATGGAGCAGTATAGTCTTAGAAACAACAGAATTGAGAGAATCAAGTGTATATGTTAATAATTAAAGTATGGTCATTCACATAAAAACACTTGCATAGTTAGAACAATATAAGAAACAAAGCTGAGGAAGACTTACTAAATTGGAAATAAGATCTGAAAAAAATCAACCAGAAAGAAGCCGAGTAAAATAAAGAGCTGGAGCATTTGAAAGAGAAATAAAGATACTCAGGAGATAGAATAAGAAACTCCATCAAATGTCTACTTAGAGTTCTAGAAAATAATTGGGAAATGACAAATCATAAAGATGGAATGATGACGAATACCCAAAACCTGGGAAATAGAGGCAGGATTTTGTAGATAACAAGAACACCGAAGACAAACGTTAGCAAGGAGAAAATTAAACACAAGAAGAGAAAATAGGATCGGGAAGCAATGCTTAACCAAGAAATCCTCATATGTATTAGTAAATCCAAATAAATATTGCACATACTAACATGATTCTTGTAGTAAATATTTTTGGTTTATTCTTCGTATTCTTTAGTAATTAACATTTATTGAGCACCTACTCTTTGCCAGTGTAGTTACATGTATGAATTATTTTGCTTCTCATAACAACACTATGTTATTATTGCTATGATTATCCAATGTCACATGCATACAAAAAAAAGACAAATAAAGGTTAGATGTTTTTAGCTAAGGAAATTTGTGAGGAAATAGACAGGTATAAAATTTAATACCAAAATTCTGACTTTGAGTTCCCTTTCTTAGCTGCTATGCTTGAGTAATATAATTAAATACTAGTGAACATAGGTAAAGATTACTAAACCATCATGTTTGTAGTTAAATCAGCATGTTAAACAATTAAATATCATATTAAATGAAAGATGTACAAAGGACCACATATTAGTTGATTCACTTTATATGAAATGTCCAGAAGAAGCAAAGATGTAGTGACAAATAAAAAAAACTAGTGATTGTTCAAGCCTGGGGGAAGGGGGTTGTGGTGGAGTCGTATAGGTGGTGGATGGTTAAGGAGTATGAGGTTTCTTTCTGAAATCATAAAAATGTCCTATAACAGATTTTGGAAATAGATGTACAACTATGTGAATATGCTAAAAACCATTGAATTAGGCACTCTAAATGAGTAATTGGTATGGTATGTGCATTATGACTCAATAAAGCTGTTCAGGCAACATTTCAACTTGACCTCAAAAAAAACGTACATCTTTCAGAATTTTAGAGAGAAAAAATATTTTTAATAATCTAATAGAAATCTTGAAACAAGCATATTAAAAATAAAATAATTATAAATGAATAATAAGGCAAAAGTCAAATTATATCTAATATTAGTAACTCCATTTAGATTAAATTTTAATGTTAAAACCAGAAATTTTCAGAGGAAATTTAAAAATGTAGTCATATTTTATTTGATAGAGCTATTAATAAAACATCTCACAAGGGGTTTGAATAAATACAAATATTCTAGGTAAATATTAAGCAAATGAAATTTGCTATAATAATGCTATTATAATAAATATGTTATCACAGAAAATATTAATAAAAGGTTCAAGACACTCATTGTTTAATAATAAACAGGAAAATCCATCCAGAGAATGTAATAGCTATAAAACTCTATGCACCTCACTTTATCTTGGAAAAGACAAAAAATAAATCAAAATAATAAAATCAGAATAATAATTCTGATCAGATACTGATCATCATCATAATAAAATCATAACTTCTAAACATTTCAGTAAGAAAGTATGAGATTGGTGAGCATGAGGGACTTCATACAACGTGTTCTTGAGGCCTTTCTGATGAGGTGCACTTAAGCTGAGTTTGTAAACCATGTTGGAAAATGACAGAGATATTTAGCTCATTACCATAGGGAACAAGTGCCCTGAGACAGAAAGGGCTGTTATTTTGAAGGGTCAAAGATAAGATCAGTGTGGAAAGAGAAAATAACTAATAGAGGAATTGATAAGATATGTGGTCAGAGCCTTGAAAGGCATTGGAAGCAATCACCGCAAGGAATTTGGATATCATTCTATTTGCAGTGGGCAGTTGTAAGAGCATTTCAATGAAGAGTCTGCCATAACTAACTTGGAGTTTAGAAGGATCATGGAGATTTAGAAAGATAATGGATTGTTGGCATGTGTTTAGCACAGGCATTTGGGACAAACAAAAGAGATGATAGTGCTGACACTTTAAGATGATTGCTAATTTGGAAAATGGCGGTAAGTGGCAGGATCCAGTTCATATTATGAAGATGGTATCTATGGAATTTACTGATGTTTTGGACATGACAGAGTCACAGATGATTTCCAATCCATTTGTTGTCCTTGAACTCAGTGACGATCCTCTTGGGAAGTAGAAATAAGTAGAATTCCCTACTTTGTTCTGAAGGAGAAGAGCAAACTAAGACTTGTTGTTTGCCTGAACTCTATTTTTATCAAACTTGCTTCCAGAATCGTTCTGTTTAACATGGCATCGACTTCTAACCCCACTCTCTCTTTCCCTGTCAATATGAGTCAATGTAGTACACATAGATATAGAGTTATTTTTTTCTTGTCCTCACCTGGTAGATTTTTCCTTTGGAAATTGTTAGGCTAAAGATCTCAGTGGGACCTCCAAAAATGTTAGGTTCCAAAATCTCCCAGTAGGGGATCTTGCTGGAACCTCAAAAAGCTAGGTTAAAAAAATCCCACTAGAGCTTCTACAATGTTAGGTAAGGCCTACTGGGGTGAGTCTTGTGCTACGATGCCATGTGAAAGATGTAAATAATTGCACAGCAGTTAGATTGGAAAATATAGTTTATTTAGAAAGCAATAGAAAGAGAGGGAGAGAGAAGATTCACCTCCCCAAGGTAGGGAAGGGGTTCAAAATTAGGAAACATGGTGGTCATAGCTCAAAAAGTCACGTGAACACACCAGAGTTTAACAAAGCAATGGTGACTGGCCACTTGGATTCAAATCCTTATAAACTTTACCTTTGATTGGAGAAGTTCGCCAAGATGATTGAGTGGTGATCTGCTTCATGTCATCATGGAGAGGACAGGTAAATGCAGGTACTGACGTCAGGTGATAGAAGGCAGGCAGATGGGTGGCTTCATCACATGATTGCTGGCATCCTGATGGGGTCTGCCTGTGTCATGAAGGGCTGATTATATTAACTTGTTTACAAAACAAACTGGGGAGGGGATTGTAAAGTAATTATCAATAGCTACCTCTGAGACACCAGTTCTGTCTTGGTTAGTGTATTAAAGGATAAATTAAAGTGAACTGCTAGAAAAACATGACAAAGCTAAGCAATGTTAAAATGGCTGCTCACTGGGTATATTGACTCCATGTTGTATCTCCACCACCCCCAGGGAAAACAATGTGGCATCAGTAATTTACATGGCCCTGCTCCTAGCTTCTCTATTGTAAAGTACTCATTTAATGAGTGGTGAATCCTGTAGATTAATGGAGAATATGGGTTATCACAAGTGGTAGAGCCTGAGAAACAGATAAGAAGCTGTTCTGTTTGCTGTGATATGAATCCTGTGACCTTAGTTTAGGGTTAGAGGCTAAGGAAAGTGTGTCTGTCTATCTACCTCCATTATTACTGGTTACTTCTATGCGGATATCAATATAATTATATACAGGTGTTTAATTATTCTTATTTCTGGAAATCTCTGTTCTTTGCTTCTTCTTTGTTTCTTTTCAAATGTAGTATATTTTCATTTTTAAATTTCATACATATATTTTATGGAGTAGAGAAAAACCGAATCAAAATCTGCATTGAGGTTTCTGTCGGCAAAAATCACACATACACACCTACCCACACACACAAACACAAAAAGTTTATTGTAATATTCAACTCTCCAAAATTCATGAGGCATCTAAAATAAAAGTTGACCTGGTACAAACAATTCACAAAAAAATTATTTACTTTAATAAGTTGTTTAGAATCTGCTAAAATTACTATCTGCATTAATTAAGAATCAACATACTAGCCAAATTTGGAAAAGACAGTGAAATTTAAAATACATTGCATTTCTTGATTTTTAATTAAAAAGTAATTATTCATTCAGTGCAGAGACAGACAAATACAAAACCTAATTTTAATTAAAACCAATGCAAATGCATTTGTGTAAAAGTGGACCAGCTTTGGAGAAAAGACTCTGAATTTTAAATAGACAAACTAAATGAAACGTTATTATTTTTCTGGTGATAAAATATATAAGCTTTCTGTCAGAAAATAAGTTTTAAAAAATGTTCTGTTTTAATCTCCATAGATATTTTTATTTATAAGTAGACTTTCTACAAAGGTCTGGTCTCGATATTCTTCTAGATTTTATTTTATTTTTTATTTGATACAATCTTTTCTGCATTTTATCAGATTCTTATAATAATCTTAGGAGTTGGATGAGAAAGTATTTTTATCTCCTTTTACATAAAACTGATTTTTTCAAGGTTAACACAAGAAGTGGGTTTTTTCCCCCCTTCTCATTGTTTTACAGTTGACATGATACATTAACGGCATGCACCACAGATTTTTCAGGATTTCTATATGAACTGTGTCTCTTTTTCCACTTGAATTGTCTGCTCGTATGCATACCTAATGTTATAATTTGCATTAGAAACTATGCTGACTATAATAAACTACTACTAAGTAACGTTTATTAATTAGTTAATCCCATTGTTTAAAAAAAAAAACAGAGGAGCTACAAGTTGCCTGAAACATGCAGCAATCAAAGATAGACAGAACTCCATTTCAAAAAAGAAAAATAAGGGAACTTATAAACTAATGTCATTTATCTCAGTTGATCAATTGACTTATCTTGTTTCACTTGGAGAAATGCTTTCTCTACGTAATTATGCAGAAAAGACTAACAATTTAACATATCAGCAACTTGATGAGATAAGCTGTAACCTTTGAATAATCACCTGTCACCAACTCCTCAATACCACAATGCCAGAAATATTAGCAAAGATTTAATTTACACATTAAAATTCTTGTTTGAAATAGTTTAATATTACGTGCAATCACTTTGAAAAGGTTAATATTTATCATAATCTGCTTTATCTTGAAATCCAATACACTATAGTCTGAGGACAATATAATTTAGTTGTATTTGACATGCTCTGAGAAGGGCATAGATTAAATCCCTGATGTGTGGCATTAAACATTATGAAAGTAGCCAATATTCCTAAAGGAAAAACTCAGTTATGAGATTATTAAAAGAATAGCAATTTACAAATGTGATGCTATTATCTGGGAAGACATAGAGAAAATGCATAGGATGTGGCTTCAACCCAGTATCAGGTATTAAAAACAGGCAACATTTTAAACCTGTGCTCAAAAGGCATCGATTCTCATGGACTGCTCATTCTGTGCATGAAAGGAGGAGACCCAGCAATCTGAGAGTGTATGACCTTGTGAGGCTCTGTAATGCGCGGAGTGTGAAGAACAAATCCTTTCCTCTAGTCTCTCTTGCTCTTTATGACAATCACTTTCTGTGACTATCTCCAGGATGCCTTCCCAAGGTACCTTATTCGTAAGCATCTGTTTGTTTTCTTCTATTTCCTCCTCTTGGAGATCTTCAGAAAAGGCAAATAATACTTTTTTAAAAGCCCAAAGGATATTTATTGAATGAATGACATACGAGTAAGTAGATCCAAAGTTCCGAGACATTTTTTTTTAAGACTAAGAGTACTTTAAATATCTATTTCAACTCTATTATTGAATGGTAATATAGACTATCAATATAACCTTGTTGCACCTCAGTGTTCTCACATGAAAATCTCAGGTAATAATAACTTTTTTAGGGACTTATTCTAATGTTTAAATTAGAACAAAAGGTTACTGTTTACAAAAGTCCTTAGATCAGAGGATCAGATCCTGGCATATGTAAGATACTCAATACATAAGAATTTCTTTTTTTTTTTCTCTCTCTCTCAAAAGACTATCAGTTTTCATCCTCGCTCTGAGGGTTTGGGGGTGGCAGAAGAGGGAGAAGCACTCACAAAGTGACAAGTAGGCAAAGAAGCAAGATATAAAGGCAACTTTACCAACCTTCAATTAAAAGCTGAAGTATTTGGAGATAGGTCCCAATAGTGCCATGGAGAATCACTGAAGGAACTGTCTTGAGTAAAAATCTTTGGTTACAAAAGCCAATTCTGAAATTCCAAGAGTGAATGCCAATTAACCCCTGGACATCTGGTGATGGTGGTCTATGGTACACATTGTTAATAAACGGGACTGGAAAAGTACATTGACTTCACATTCTGAAGGGTCTTGGATGAATGATACAATTGTCGAATTTTATATGGTATTTACTAAAGAATTGATGATATTTCCAATAAAGACAGTGGAAAAAACTTGAGATTGCAAATTTGATTTTTATTTTATGTGAAAGTGATAAATTAGTGGTTGGAAAGACTAGAGTCAGGGAGACCAGTGATCACAATTATTTAAAAAGATCAATCTCCCTATAAAATAAACTCTTCCTGAAATCAAATCCTTGCTTAATACATGCAACAAAAATATCTCTTCTTTATAATAATATATATAATAATATTGATTTGAAATTTAGATTAACTTGGAAAAAATATTGCAGAACCAACTAGTGACTGCATAATGCATGTCACTTCCTTCTACATTTTGGTATATCTTTTAAAAATATGCCTAGAATATCTATTATATCTTGCAGTTCTTCAGCCATTTTTTATTAATACTTTTATCTTTCTTTGCCTATAGAGCTCGTTTTATTTGATAAATTATTGTTTAAAGTATTATTTGCTGAGTATTTTCTATGTATTAGGCACACTACTAAACATTTTTAACATTTTACCACCTCTAATTCTTACAACCAATCTCTGGGTATTGCTACCATGTTAGAGACAAGGACGCCCAGACTGAAATGTCTACTTAATCTGGCCAAAATTAACTCGTCTTTATAAGCTAATGACTGAAGTCTAAAACTTATATTCTGTTTAGAACAAAGATCAATAAACTCTTTCTTTCCAGAAGCTGTATGTTATTTCTCTTGCTCACTAAACTCTTGGTAGTCTTCTTAGTAAAAGGAAACAAATAGTATCTAACTTATTGGTTTAGTTTGAACATTACATAAAATAGTAATTGTAGAACAACCAACTCAATGGTTAACTGTAAATGCTCAAAAATGACTAGTCTCTTCCCTAATACCATAGTCCATTTGTACTCACTCCATTGTGTTTCAGTTATCTGTTAGTGGGTTTTTCTTCTGTGGTCTGGTCCACTGTTCAGACTGGTAGGGCAAGAAGGTTTTCTCATTAATCTTTGTGCCCAGTCCTAATTTGATGCCTGAAACTTAGTAAATTTGGCAGTCACTTAAAAAATGTTCAGGTGAGTGAGCAGACAAAGGCATAAGAGAGTGTACTCTTCTGTTTCAATCGCTTCTAAATTCAGTTGAGTATAATATGGCTTCCTGTGTAGAAGTTTTAGAGAAGCGTCCTACTGTGTGTCTGTGTGTGCATTTGCTTGTGTAGCTATAACAAAGAGGGGACAAGAAAAATATCTGACATCTTGTAATGCGATATATAAAACAAATTAAGGCAAGTATAAATGTGGAAAACAGAAAAAACAAAATATGCTAACCAAGAGGACTAGTAAAGCATGAAGTTAGACTTTACACTCTCTGGTTGCCATGGAAAAGAGTAAACCATTGTAAGATACATAATTTTGATTATCAGGAAGGAAGACACCTACCTAATTTTTCTTCTGGCATCTAATTATAAAGAAATGCCATAAAAGGGACCATCAGTTGCTGAAATCAAAGGAACATATCTTTAGAGATCTAGTGACTCAGAGGCAGAGCCAATCCCTGGATTTCAAAGGTGATCTCATCACAGTACATCTGTGAGAATCATAGTATGCCACGTTCAGCCCTTCTCTATGCCCCAACTTAATCTTCATGTCTCATAATGCATCGGCCACCCCTACTTCTTCTTACTTTCATACTTCCTCTGGCATGTGATCCATTTAGATTTCTTCTTTCTCTCCAAGTTAACCTGGGAAGGGTTTGCACCATGCCTGCCCTGGGCTTTCTTTCCAACTACCCACCATTTCTGTCCTTATACTTATATTTTCCCAAAATCTTTCTCTCTCCTAACCCAGGTACTGGGCTTCCTTCTATGAAAGACAACTCACATCCCCTGTTTATAGATTGCAAATAGTTGCTGAGTTTATTTGTTCCCACAGATCCATCCTCTGCAAGACTGGAGATATATCAAGCACAACTGTCATTCTCATATTCATCTGTATGTTCCTAAGACCCAGTACAGTGCCTGCCACAGAACATATGCTCAGGACATGTAGAGAATGTTACAATTGAAAGGTCACATCTTATCAAATGCCTGAAATAGTGCAAGACTTCATAAATAAGAGAATCGATTTAATAAGCAATATACATCAAATGAGTCATGATTTGGCTACGAAAGGATAAATGTAAACTTAGACTCCAATAAGTCCATGGGAACCAAGTCAAAAGAGAAAGTTGCTCCTTTTATTTTGCTAAGGAATGACCTTCAGCCTTCTTAGCCCTATAGTTAAATCTCTGTACAAGAATTACTTAAAGGCAAGATCACAAGGGTCTCCACATTTTATGAATCACACTTTAGTACTAGTAAAATAATAATTGGGCATGGATCACTAATATATGTATAATTAATTCATAACTGTATATCAGAATCGTTTTGTCAATGTAGCTCCTGTGAATCTCTGTTTTGTCTCATTTCACAATGCTTCTGCTCCAGTACCCACAACTGTAGACATAGCAGATTGAATGCCAAGAAATTTGTATATCTCTTTGCTTTCTATACCATCTGTTTCAGAGGTCTTCCTTTAATATTGTCCGTCATCTTCAAGACATTTAAAATGCCACCTTCCATGTGAAGGCTTCCTTGGTCTGTTGTTAGAATTAAGTCCTTCTGGGCTCTCACAACTATTTTGCTTGTACTTACGTCACGTTCTTATTTCAGATGCTGTATCTATCTCTATTCTTCCAGATTTAAAAATCTTAAAGACAAAGACCAAGCATTCAAAAAAAGTTCACAAACAAACACCTATCTGGCTTTCTTCCACAGTTCAATAACACAAACCTTAAATATATATTTTTATTTAATCCTATTTTTCATCCATGTGTTGAATTCCAATATCAGGCCACCATAATTTCTTACTTAAATTCAATCATAAAACAAGCTCTTCATTTTTCTAGTCTTTTTCACATTGATGTAATTTTTGGTACATAAGAATTGGAACAATTCTTTAAAGCTAAGCTTATTTTCAGTTGAAATCTATGATGTGTTTTCATATCATCTTTTTTTCTATTTATACCTATACTATGAATAAGGTAACAAGGAAAGAAACTCCATTATAGACAGGAAAACAGAATCTCTGAGAAATGGGCTTGCCCCTGGCCATATGGCTAGTGAAAGGTGAGCCTGGGCACAAACAATGTGTAGTGACATAAAATGGTGAAAATGTAGTTGACTTGTGAAGGTTGTGAAGGGAAGTAGGCAGAGGAAAGTAAGATGTTCTATTATCCATAAAAATAATGCAGCCTCCCACTGGAGATATATTCAGTCATTATTAAATGTTGCTCTTGAATAAATCCTGAGCTGTTTAAATGACTGATGAAGATATTTTCTACTATTAATTTTTATGAGATCTAAGTAAGTTAATGGTCCTGAGTTCTAAGAAAAATTGCAAAGATGTTCTCTTTTCCTCACGTTAATTATGGGAAGCAATTGGCTTTAACTTAGGATATATAGTTTGACTGTGGTCTGAGATACTTTACTAACCTAATGCTTTACCTTAGGTAAATTACCCTGACCGTTCTGGAATCAAGTTTCTTTGTTTGTTGAAAATGAGAAATTTAAAGAGCTACCCCCCTGCTGCCTTCTCAACTTTGAAAACCTATGATTCCATTAATCCATTCAGATAATGAAATATAGGTGTTAGCTGAGAAGTGGCTTCTTTTTCTTCAAAATGACTCATTTTTCCTGACAAATGATTTATCCAATCTAGTTCCCAAGAAGAATATTTATTTCAGTCTGATGATATACAGTATGCATTTTACCAGTAATACAAGTTTCAATAGTTAATGAGCCATGGCTATTTCTAAGTGTGATATATCTTCGTCTTTCCTCAGTTTCAATGAAAGAGCACCTTGCTGTAATTGACTTAAAAAGAATGCTGCCCACCAGTTTTCATTTCAAGTGAAATTTTTTAAGTCTCAATTTCTTATAGAATTTGGCTTAAAATTAGAGATATTTGTAATTCTGTGTCATTTTTTTTCCATAAAGCTGATTCTAATATGAAACTGGTATTACAAAACCTAATTTCTACTTATGATAAATGATAAGAAAGACTATATGTCTAGACCTTGAGCCTTTAACTCACAACAAAGTACACAAAAATGTTGTAGCTAGCAACCCATAAAATAGAGTACTAGGTGATGCAACACAGCCCCCATTCAGGGAAAAACATGAAATGAGTAATCTATCCGCAACCTACCTTTTTCACCTCTTTCCTTCTCCATCTCTCTTACTACTCTCTGTTTCTGGATAATGTCTTCATTCTCTTAACACAATAACATATTTGACTTTCCTGGCATGGCTATGTGATCTTTGCCCTGTATCAGGTTTGTTTTCCTATTGACACCAGGAAGATATTCTGACTCCTTTTTTTTGAGATGGAGTCTCACTCTGTCGCCCATGCTAGAGTGCAGTGGCACTCTCACCCCCACCCCAGCGCCGACCTGCTGGGCTCTGGCGATCCTTCCTCCTCAGCTTTCCAAGTAGCCGGAACTACAGGTGTGTGCTACCATGCCAGTTAATTTTTTTATTTATTGTAGAGACGATGTCTCGCCATGTTGCCCAGGCTGGTCTCAAACCCACAGGCTCAGACCATCCTCTTGCCTCGGCTTCCCAAAGTGCTGACTCCTTAAACCTTGTCATTGAATAGCCCTTGGCACTGGTCAACTTGGCTAGCTTCATGCTGGACTTATTCCACATCCCCATAAAAGAGTACAATAATACCGAAAGAACTTAATCCAAATTGCCCTTAGCACCCTGAGCTCTTGTTCCTCCCTCCCTTTTTTCTAACCTTCCTCCTTTTCCCTGTGCCTACCTTGCCCCTCTCTGCTCCACCTCTCCCCTCCCCACTCTGTCTTGTCCTTTTCTTGCTTAACTCCCTTTCCACACGCATACTTTCTCCTCTTCCGTTTCTCCCTTTTCCCACCCCCACCTTTAGGCCCACCTTCCCTAAAAAAAAAAACAAAAAAAAATTTGATGTCACTAAATAGACTTATGTGAGTATATATGCATATGAGTATATGTGTGTGCATGCCTATATGTATATGGGCATGAACATATATGTGCTCATGTATGTGTGAGTGCATATGTAGGCACACATATGTATACATGCATGCCTATGTATATACATGTGTTTGTGAATAGATGTGCTTGTGTGTATATTAGATACATGTTTGTATGTGCATGTTCTGTGCATGCATGTATATGTATATTCTACATTTGTATGTATTATGTGTGCATATATGCATGTGTCTATATTTGTTATATATGTATGTCACAAATCTAACTGAGTTCTTTGGAACGCATCTTCCTGAGCAATAATTACTGCCCCATGTAATTCCACCTTTGACTGACATTGGCACAGATCTATTCATTTTTTTTGTTTTCTGTCTTAGCATATTTCTTCTCCCCAGAGATGAAACTACAGGATTTTTGCATTGAGACACAGTGATGTTCTGGTTTCTAAAATAACTCCTGTAGAAAGCATAAGGGGTTTCTAAAGCACTGTGGTCTCATGCTCTAGGAGACATAATTTGATGCCACTCAACATTTGATGACCTTCGTGTTCCATTTAGTGTGCCTGATTTTTGCCTTGGTAGCACATATTGCCAAATCTTTAATTCAGTTCTGTCTATCATCAGAATGCTTCTTATTGCCAGCCCAACCTCTGAGTTGGGTTAGAGTCAAACCCTTGCACAAGAACCACTTCTACCAACTGTCCTTGTTACTCTGGGTATTATTCTCTTAGGCTTTTCCAATTGCTCTCTGTCTGCCTGTTGGAACACATCACTGTCTGACATTGGACTTTCTTGGTACTGATTGTCATCTGTTATTTAAATCTTCGGATAGCAATGGCAGCAACCAGAACTATTTGTTTCCTACCAGTGGACATATTTTAATGCTTTTGGCAAACAGCAAACAATGGTAAGGAAGGTGAAACTGTTTTTTGGCATGATTTGCTTCTAACCCACAACCATATCTAGGTGAACAGATATCACTGTTGAGGTCATTGCCATCCTTGGGTTAATCAAAATGGAAAAGGAATTAAGAAATAAGTAGGACTCAAAGATAGAAATTGCCTCAGGTTCGGGTTAAAAGTATCAATTGTGCATTTACTTGGATATTTAAATAGTGTTGAAAATTTAATGTCTTGGCATTTCTGTTGTTCCAGAAATGTCTGCATTTAATCTTGGATATTCTTTCAGGCACCTTATTCTACTACTTAAAAGACTTCCTCTCAGTCTTACCTGCAAAAAGCCTGCTGTATTGCAAGGGGTTTCCCTGCTTCAAAAAATAAGACCAGATCCTACAATGTGATTGCATAATTTTTCTTTCAGCAGTCTAGCTGCACTTGGTGATGATAAGTACAAGTGGTCGCCAAGCCACTTTTTCTGAACCTGAAATTCCAATGGGCTTTTCAGCAAAATCAGAAAATAAAATGAACTTATATGATATGAAACACAAAGAATGCAGTGAAATGAAAGTCTGCAACCCTTACAAAATAATTAAAAATGTTTTCAAAAACAAGCATGCAATTCCAGCAGCATGATATTGGAGAAAAGTTTTAACACTAGGATTTAGTTATTTTTTGCATCTGATGTTTTTTGACTAACCCAAGGCAATCCATAAACCCCCTCCAGACTTCAGTTGCCTCAGTTATACATTTGGATTTATCATAGATACCTTTTCTCAAAATAAGGACTATATCAGCCGATCTCTTAGGCTTTACTATCTCTACATAATTCCTCCCTAACTCTTTTAGTAAGAAGAAAAGCAGAGATAGAAAGATTAGAATAGTTCTTTTCTGTAGAATTTCAAGTCAAACTCTGATGTTCCCAGTTAAGACACACATATGCACATCATTCACATTGCCACACCTGGGCAAGCTTAGCCATAAGGCATGTAGGAAGCCAGCAGTGCTCACTAGAAATAGAAAAGTAAATACAGGAAGTACAGAACCATGGCTTTTTTCTCTGTTTCACATTCAGGCTCATCTCCAATCTCTCATCCTCCTTTAATCAGTCTTCTCTTGGCCCCTCTCATCTCCCTACAAACCACTACACCCACATGATATTGTTTATTCATGAGAAATAAAACCCTACGTCCTCTCCCCTCCTCCCCCCAAAAATGACTGAATTAATCCCTTCTTGACCAAAGGAATTCTGGAGAAATGGGACTTAAGGTCCAACATGCCTTGTTAAACTTCTTTCATGGTAACCACCATCAGACTTTTTTCCTTAAGGATTAAACAGAAACCAGCTCTTTTGAAAGACTTGCTGGAGTCCCCTCTCTTCTTGCCTTTTGACGCAACAATCAACCAGCATTCCTTCCTGGTAAAAGACCACTGACCGTAAACTGGTTCTGGCTGGTTGACCCAGGCCTTGCACAGGATGCTTCTGTGTCCTGTTTCACCTTTCAATGTATAGAATTTAAATTTCCTGCACTTAAATGTTAAGTCTCCATCCCAAGGAGAACATGGGATATATGTAACATGTGTGTTTGCTTACCACACAAGCAAACAGACTCATTGTGAACATTCATAGGTCTTCCTATAATCTGTTGAATATGTATACTCAGCCAACCCTTTCAGCATACATTTCTGCCTCATTATTTCTTCTTCAAAGTGCCTGTTTTTGTTTTCTCTCAGAGGCTATGCTTCCCATCTTGCAGGATGGCCAGCCTAGAGGCTGCAACCCTTTATAAGAAATAACACTCTCCACTTCAATCTTATAAACCTTGTGATTCTTTGATTGACATTCTTGATTACCTGAATACAAAGTATCCTTGCTGGCTAACTTTTACTCATCCTGTGAGTTAGTTGCCTCCTCTATATAGTTTCATAACAATGTGTAGCTACCTCTACAGTGTCCCTTAACTCACTGCATTATATTCCCTAGCATTCTGTTTTATCTCTCCTATTAAAATATAGTAGTGTGGGCATAGAGTATGCTTTGTTCACTATTTTAAGTGTCTTATACAATACTATATATGGCTTGGCTTGTCCCTGGTAAAAATCATGTGAACTTGATTCTTAATGTGGTAGTAATGGGAGGTAGGGCTTAATGGGGAGTTGTATATGTCATGGGGGCAGACTTCTCATAAAGAATGCTCTTTTGAGGATTGTTGAAAAGAATCTGACTTCCTTGATTTCTGTTTCTTGCTTTCCCTCTCACCATGTAATGTCTTTGCACATGTCACCTTCTACTTTCTGCTGTGGATTGGAGCAGTCTGCAGCCCTCACTAGATTGATGCCCAGTTTTGAACTTTCCAGATTCTAGAATTGTAAGAAAAACAAACCTCTTTTATTTAAAAGCTTCCCAGTCTCAAGTATTCTGCTATAACACTTAATGAATTAAGACATATACACACAGTAGGTATTAAATAACTGTTGACTGAATTAATGAAGACACATGCATAGATCACATACAATATGCATAGAAGTTACAGAATTTATAAACAACTTTGGCTTGTTCACTGGTAGAAAAATCATGGCCTCATAATGCATCATTATTTATAAACAACTATAACTATTACAACTTTTCTTCTAAGCTAAGGTAAACTGTACCTCCCAGTTGCATTCACACATTAATTGTAGTTCTATTATCTAGAGTCTTACATGCAATAACTACAACTACATAACCCTTTATAGTTTAGGAAACTTTTTAATAAAGCATATTAGTATGTAATTGTCACAAGAGCTTTATGTGACAGACTCTTCCTGTCCATATTATCAGTCAGGATCCAAATAAGAGATAGAAATCATACCAGTTTTTAAAAAGAAATATATCTATATATGTATATATATATATATATACATATATATTTATTTATATATTTATATACACTATAATTGTTGACTAGGTTTTTAAGATCTGAAGGAAGAAACAGACAAAAAGAGAAAAAAGTTGAAGTCATGAACATTTAGAAGCTCATCAGAGAAGGGACCCTACAGAGCTGGGATCAGACAGCTGAGAAGGCTGTGCTGGGGACTTAGTGCTGACCTCTCTAGGTGTAGATAATGCCGTTGGTTCTATGAATGCTGAAAACACTGCAGACTAGAATGAACTGCTCACATCTGCATGAAGGATCATGGCTTCAGTGATGCTCACACGTGTAGGAAGCAAAAACAGGCACAGAGAGCAAACAGGAAGGGATGTACCCCAGCTTTCTCTTCCAGTCTTTCTCCAGCACCACCCATTGGCAGATGATAAAAAGAAACCAGCTTTTACAACAGAAATTTTGTTGACCAAGTCACAGATTCAGCACCACAGAGCATCGTATGAAACTCTGGGTGTCTTGCCCTGAGACAACAGTGTAATAACTGGCACACTGATATGGTATTCCAGGGCACTGGGGATCAACAAGGTTCACTGAAATTTTCATATAAACTTTCAATCCTTTTTTTTTTTTTTTTTTTAGAAAGCAGGATTTATTGAGAGGACAGAAAATCTCCCGGAGTGTATTGTACAATGTAAACAAAGTTCTGTCTTTCTTCTTCAGGTATCATGCCAAATAATTAGGCCACTCCTTATTCTCCTTCAACATCAGGGAAAGTGGTGTGTTTGTGTGTGTGTTGTGTGTATGTACGTGGTAGGGGGGGTTAGAAATTGGTGGTTTATGTTTGTTAACAATATCTAACACTGACTGACAAAGAGACATCTAGCAACATACATTACTTTCTTAGCCCCTGTTTCTGCACCTACAGAACACATAATGGGTTTCCTGTGGAACAAGATTAAATCTTTCAGTGAATAAATATTGAGCATCCATAATACACCAAGACATTGTGATTTATTCTGGGAATAAAATGACAAAAAGGGCAACCAAGATTACCCTCTCCAGAGGTTAGAATCTAATGGAGGAAATAGGCATTATTGAAACAACCACACAAAGTATATAGAATAAATATAGAGAATGTGATTGCATCTGTAACAATTGCTCTAGTAGAAAATCCTATGCTCAAGAAATTATGCAGAGCAAAAGGAACCTGATTTGGTGTGGGGTCAGGAAGACTTTCCAGAGAAGGGAAGTTTGAATGAAAATCTACAGAGCGAGTAAGAGGTGTCTGAATGAAAGGACACAGATAGAAATGAAGAAAAAAGAATAATTCAAGTGGAAGGTGCAGCACAAATCCAGTGGTAGAGAAAGCAGGGCTCATTCAAGAACCTGAAAGAGAAACTATGGGCCTGGGTTGATGCACAGAGAACAAGGCAGATGATGGAGAGAAGAAAACGATATAAGATGATACAGGAGAGGGAAGCAGCCTGACAGAACCTTGAGTGCATAAAGGTGAGAGGTCTTTGCAAGCCCCCGAGTGGCAAAAAAAATTATGTATGATTACTGATTCTTGAATTAAAAAAAAATTGGGTGTTTTGCTCTTTGTCATTTAGAAAGTGAGTTAGTGGAGTCAGAAAAAAAAAGAAACTGATAAGATATCAGAATGATGAAAATCCGCAAAACCATGTGCATCTCCCCCAAATCAAAGTTGTCTCCTTACCCCACGCATTAGCAAAACTAGGGCTACGCAGAGAGAGAAGAACACCAGCGCCTTCCTATATGTACTTTCATCAGATATTTAAAATGTAATCATAATGTAAGCTTAAAAGGTTTGATTGCTTGATCACAGCAGCTTGTTAATTAAAGGTGCAAAGAGGGGAATGATTAGAGAGGGAAAGTTTGCACCTGAGGGAGAAATAGGATTACTTTGCCTGAGAAATCAGATTAGTGTTCCTGGCAGCAAGCCAATTGTAAAGGAAGAGTACAGAGAAATGAAATCTGTATTTTTTTAAGCACTCTGGGAGGACAGGCTTCTCCTCTACATGTCCAAAAGCAGGGAAAAATAAAAAAATAAATAAAAAACAAAAACAAAGCCTTGCAGATTGCTCACCCCTGACATTGACTTGCTTTCCCAATATTAAAAGTGTGACTCGCTAATTGCTCTTGGTGGAGATAACTGTGTTTGGAATTTATTTGACTCAGAAGTATGTGAGGTTGTAGAATCACTGACACCACATGATTAATGAGGAAGGTTGGTTTTCACATCCTCTGTTGCAGAGATTGGAGCCTCATCTCATCCTTAGAGCCCCTCCGGGTTTGGCTCACATCACAGTAGCCTGTGTTTCATTAAGCTGAGCAGCTTGGTTTCCGGAGGGGCGATTAGGAGAGAGATGATAAGGTGGAGCAGGCTGGGAAGTCAGAAGTACAATGATAAAATCCAACGTGCGTACAATAGCCAAGAGGCAGCATGATGAAATGAAAAGGTAGAGGCTTGAAAGTCAAACAAGCCCGAGTTAGAATCCTGTCTTGTACAGGTAGGAGTCCTGTGACCTTGGGCAAATTAGCCTAACCTCTTTGAGCCTCAGATTACCTATTGTAAAATGAGAAGTATAAAAGCTACCTCGAGGGTGCTCTAGAGAATGTTTAGATAATGAAGGCCAGTCATTTCTGGCATGGTGCTCTTGTTCAGTAAGAAAAGACTGTTATTATTATAACAAAATGTTTTCATACGTGTTCTTTCACTCTGCCTGAGATTAGCTCAGAAATCCCAGTCATCAAAAAGTTTAAAATTCTTACCTGAATCCTGCTAATGCCGCCGTGGGTGGCACCCATATGTCAGGTAGGGTCACTTCCCAGACAGTGAGGAAAATGTGTGTTTCGGTTTTGATTATTTCATTCAACATTCCATTCTCTCAGCCTTCAGTTGGCACCCTCTGAACAAAGTCATTCCCCTCCTGAGTCAACCGTCTCTCCCCACACTGGTATACAGCTTACCTCCCAGGCATTGTGCAAACTACCTGGCCCAGTATGGCTGTTCATGAAATGCAGTGGGCACACATGCATCTTTTCTGTCATTTGCCAATGACATTGTCCTTTTCCCTCTGTGCATAAGATAGTGAATCAAGAGCATTCCTTGCCTTCATTTTCTTGTTACTTTGATTTTTTTTCCCTAATAACTCCCAGAAAGTCACACAAAGATTTTGTGAAGAAGGGCACAATTGTCTTCGTTATTGCTGTTCTCAATTTACCATCAGAAAAAAAAGCTGAGGTTCAGCCATGGCACATCACTTTTCCAAGGCCAATAAGTTTATAAATACGGTTGAAAGCTAAGCTCTGATCTTCAATACCTAGAACCATTTTAATGTGATGATTCTAGGATGCTTATACTGTGAACTCCCAGAAAGGTCAATGCCACTGTTCACATCTTCACTGATCTACTATCATTCATTCATTTGGTAGTGCAGACCAATAGTTAAGAACACTCCTTGATGTTTTCCTTTCTCTTTTTCTCTACATGTGAACAATAAGCCAACCTTGTTACTTCTACCTACTCCATTGTGCATACTCCAAAAGCAAACCCTTTTTATAACTTTAATGACTACCCCTGCTATCCTAGTCCCCATCATTTGTCACCTGGCTCCTCCCAGACACAGATGTCCCCTTATTGTCTATTCTGCAGAGTATCCAGAATGATTCTTTATAAAAAAAAAAATTATATTGTATTCTTGTTCAGAAGCTTCAGTAGTTTTTTTAGGTTAGTTGGGAGAAACTTCAAAGTCCATACCATGATCTATAAATGCTTCCACAGTGTCACCCCTCCCTACCTTCCTCTTCACCTTTGCCGGGCCTGTCTTACTGGCTTTGCTCCAGCCCTACATTGGCTTCCTTGCTGTTATTTAAGCGCCTTTTTCTGTTGTGTTCATTATTGTACCCCTGCTCCCTAGAACAATGCCTGGCAAGAAGTGATCAATCAGAGTTTGATGAATGAATACATTATGAATTAATATTAAAATGCATAAGATAAAAGTTTCACCCAGCCCAATGTGGGGGCAGGTGTGCTCATAAATTGCCCATAATGAAATGGGCAAACTCATTTAATCCCCCCCCCCAAAAAAATATTTGCTGAAACCTAATGCAACCTCTCACACTACTGTCGTTGATACACTGATGCCAATAGGTTCCTATAACACTTACCTAGTGGGTAAGTCCTCCAAAAAATAAGTTATTTTGGGGGGGATGGATCCCCATCATAGTGAATTTATGTTATAATTACCTAGTAGTATTACTAGTAGCAGTAGTAGTAGTAAAATTATTATTATTTTCAAATCATATGCCAGGAAACAGGGTCTGAGATTTAACAAGAGTAATCAGTTGAATGACTTTGATAATCACCAACGTCAGGTGTTAGCATATTCTGTGTCTGGCACCCATGCCAGAGTATATGACAAAGAAAGTTGCTGAAAACCCCACATATCCACAGCCCACTGGACATCTGCTACCACAGGCAGTGCTTCCCATTTCACAGGTTTCAGACTGGTTGCCAGAATTAGGGCAACACAGGATATCCCAGTGAATGCAACCCTCTGAAAGCAAAGCTAGATAGCTTAGAAGGGTAAGCCCACCTTTCTTCCTATCCACCAATACACCATTTCTACACAGAAGGGTCCAAATAAAAAGTGAATGCACAGGGACCAATTTCTTCATACTAATAAAAGAATATGACCCTGCCCACCTCTGCTAACTTTAATGTTACAAAAAGGAGGTTGTTGTAGGGGAAGATGAATGTCTCTTTCAGTTTGTAAAGTAAGCATAAAAAGTGGTGTTGTGTATTAAATAATTTGACTTTTAAAATTTTAACTTTAAAGATGTGGGGTACAATTCAGGGTTAGGTACTCAAATGGTCATTGTACAGGTAAAGTTTGGGCCTCACTTTGGTTCCCACTTCACCTGATCTGAGATCAGGTATCCTTATGGATGAAGTACGTGCCCCGCCCCCCGGTCCCGGCAGTTTCCCACTACTGCAAATGCCTTTCTTATAGAATTTTTTTTTTTTTTTTTTTTTTTTTTTTTGAGTTGGAGTCTCACTCT
>CAUYQG010102772.1:0-42041 GCA_963574415.1 Tarsius wallacei
TAAGTTGCATTTAAAAATAATTGTTTAAGCCGGGCTCAGTGGCTCAGCCTGTAATTCCGTGCCTTGGGAGGCTGAGGTGTGTGGATTGCCTGAGCCTGCAGGTTCAAGACCCGCCTGGGCAACTTGGTGAGACCTCATCTCCACAATAAATTAAAAAACTAGCCGGTCGTTGTAGCGTGCCCCTGTAGTTCCAGCTACTTGGAAGGCTGAGGCGGAAGGATCGCTGGAGCCCAGCAGGTCGAGGCTGTGGTGGCCGGGAGCGGCCACTGCACTCCAGTCTAGGTGATAGAGTGAGACTCCAAATCAAAAAAAAAAAATCAATAAACAACAGATGTTGGTGCAGATGTGGTGAAAAGGGAACACTTACATTCTGTTGGTGGGAAAGCAAATTAGTAAAACCTACATGAAAAGCAATATGGAAATTTCTCAAAGAACTAAAAGTAGATCTACCATTCAATCCAGCAATCCCACTACTTAGTATCTACCTAAAGGAAAAGAGATATTATACAAAAAGACACCTGCACTTGTATGTTTGTAACAGCACAATTCACAACTGCAAATGTGTGGAATCAACCTAAATGCCAAACAATGTCTTGTCCAGTAACTTGGATGGAACTGGAGACCATCATCCTGAGTGAAGTAATGCAGTGACGAAAAACCAAATACCCCATGTTCTCACTTGTAAGTGGGAGCTAAGCTAAGGGTCTTCAAAGGCATAGAGAATGGTACCATGGACATTGGCGTCTCGCGGGTGGGGAAGTGAAATGGAGATGAGGGATGTGCACAGGTGGGAGTGGCAGGTACACTTAAAGCCCAGACTTCTTCACCACTATACAATGCATCCACGTAACCAAAAACTTCTTGTGCCCCTGAAGCTACTAAAATTTTTTTTAATTTTTAATTTTAAATGTGGGGTACAATTCAGGGTTAGGTATACAAATGTTCATTATGCAGGTACCCTTGTTGATGAAGTGAGCCCCTCTTCCCCTGGCAGTTTCCCACTACTGCCAATCCCTTTCTTGTAGTATTACGATAGTTGTTCAAGGTTCGCTTATGAGTAAGAACATGTGATACTTGGTTCTTTGTTTCTGTGATAGAGCACTCAGTATAATAGCCTCTAAGTCCATCCAAGTTGCTACAAAGTTTTAATTTTGTCTTTCTTTATGGTTGCATAATAATCCATCATGTATATGTACCACTTTTTTTTATCCAGTCCTCTTTCGATGGGCAGCACTGTTGGTTCCATGTTTTTGCTATTGTGAATAATGCTGCAATAAACATGTGTGTGCAGGTATCTTTTTCATAGAGTGATTTGAGGTCCTCCAGGTATATTCCCAGTAGAGGAACTGCGGGGTCATATGGGAGGTCAATTTTTAGATCTTTTAGGAATTTCTGTTTTCCACAGAGGCTGGACTGGTTTACACTCCCACCAACCGTGTAGAAGTGTTTCCTTTTCGCCACATCCTCTCCAGCATCTGTTGTTTTTTGAGTTATTGATGATGGCCATCCTGATTGGAGTTAGGTGGTATCTCAGTGTGGTTTTAATTTGCATTTCCTTGATGACTAGTGAGGCTGAGCATTTTTTCATGTATCTGTTGGCTGCTCGTGTGTCTTCTTTTGAGAAGTGTCTATTCATATCTTTTGCCCATTTTGTAATGGAGCTGTTTGGTTTTTTTTCTTTTCTGCACATTTGAGTTCCTTGTAGATCCTAGATCTTGGACCTTGTAGATCCTAGGTCGTTTGTCAGATATACAGTTGGCAAATATTTTTTCCCAGTCTGTGGGCTATCTCCTTGGTCTCTCAATGGTTTCTTTGGCTTTGCAGAAGCTTGTTGCTACTGAATTTTTTTAAAGACTTAATTGTCTATGACAATAATACTATTTGTATTTTTAAAACACTTTAAAGATTTTAAGATTTTCTTTTATAATCATCACCCTATTCACTCAGTATTATTCAAATTTCACAAAGGAAATGGGCTACATACAAGTAAGAGAACTGTCTGTGTTTAGTAGTCACACAGCATGTGAATTTTACAGCAAATGCCTGGCTAGATCCTTGGGGATCTGGGTTAACGTTCATCCCTTCACTGAACGCTCCCTCTCCCTCTTTATCCCATAATAATAATTCACTTCACTGGAGCATTTTCTGGTTACCTCAGCCCAAGCTATAGACAGCTCTCCCTTGTTTATTGTGGGGGAATATGTAAAAAGAATATTTGCACGCAGTTATTCAGGGATATTTGATCACAGGTTGAAGTGTAAGCATGTAGCCCTTGGAATCTGCAAAATATATGTTATTTGCATGATGTAGATGTTTTTAAAACATAGCTGTAAACATACATGAAGATATTTTATCACGCTAAAAAAAGAAAAAAGAATTGGCTAGTCCAAGGAGAGGCAGCTCTTTGGAGTCAGAAAGATCCCAAGATACCAAAGCATTAAAAATACAGTATTAAAAAATAACATGGTTAACACAGCATTCCTATTTCTTCACCAGGGTTTGTGGCAAAACTGCTCAATTTCAAGACCAGCCTAAGTTCTTGGCACTGAAGGCACAGTACACTGACCTAGGAAGCTTTCTGGTTTTATTTTTATTTTTTAATTGGGGTCTTACTCTGTTACCCAGGCTGGAGTGCAGTAGCATGATCAAGATTCACCGCAGCCTCAGCCTCCTGGGCTCAGGCAATGCTTCCACCTCAGCCTCCTGAGTAGCTGGGACTACAGATATGCACCACCACACCTAGCTCATATTTTGTTCTTTGTAGAGATGAGGTCTTGTGATGTTGCCTAGGCTGGTCTCGAACTCCTGGGCTCAAGCAATCCTCCCATCTAGGCCTCCCAAAATGCTGGAATTACGGATGTAAGCCACTGTACATGGCCCTGGGGAGCTTTTTTGCATGGGATGTCCAGGTCACACCCCAGATCAAGTGGATCAGAATCACTTGGGAGCAGGACCCTCCAAACTAAAGAATGGTTGGAGCTGGTCACTTTGACAGAACTGGAAGGAGGTACTGTGGCCTGGAAAAACTGGGATTATCCTGAGATTAAAAAAAAACTCAAAGTCAGGAGCGTGATCCTCTTTAAGGTGGTATTTAGAGGGGGCTTCCAGTGTGTCTGTCTTGTTTTTGTTTATGCTGGATGGTGGATACACACAAGCACTTGAGATTGTGTGTGTGTATGTGTGTACAGTCAATCCTCATTATTCATAAATTCGACATCTGAGAATTAACCTACTTGCTAAAATTTATTTGTAATCCCAAAATCAATACTGGTGGGACATTCATGGCCATTTGCAGACATGCAGAGTGGTGAAAATTTTGAGTAGCCCTACACATGTTCCCAAGGAGGTGGGCCTCCTCCCCCTTGTCTCAGCTCTTATATTGTAAACAAGTGTTCTTTGTGTGGTACAGTTAGTGCCATATGTTTCTCATTTTTCTGCTTTTTTGTTGAAAAGCACAACAAGGACCCTGAACAATTATCATAATACTATTAAAAAAGGGATTGGCAGTAGTGGGAAACTGCCAGGAGAGGAAGCAGGGGGGCACACTTCATCAGTAAGAGTATGTGGTCTCAAACCAGGTGATGTGCGGACCAAAATAAGGCCCAAACTTTACCTGTACAATGACCATTTGTATAACTAACCCTGAATTCTCTTTAAAATGAAAAATTTTTAAAGAGAAAAGCACAAAAACAGTGATTTTGCTGTTGAAAATGGTCCCCATGTGTAGTGCTGTCTAGTATTCCTAAGTATGAGAAAACTGTGATGTGGGCCCAGTGCGGTGGCTCAGGCCTGTAATCCCAGCCCTTTGGGAGGCCAAGGCAAGAGGACTGCTTGAGTCCAGGAGTTCGAGACCAGTCAGAGCAACATAGCAAAACCTTACCTCTACAAAAAATTAGGCCAGGTATGGGTGGTGTGCACTTGTAGTCCCAGCTACTCAGGAGGCTGAGGTGGAAGGATTGCCTGAGCCCAGGAGGTCGAAGCTGTGGTGAGCCATGATTGCACCACTGTACTCCGGTCTGGGCAACAGAGTGAAGCCCTGACTCAGAAAAAAATTGTGATGTGTCTTATGGAGAAAATATGTAAATCGAAGCTTTATTCAGGCATACATTATAGTGCTGTCAGCTGTTGAGTTCGATGTGAATGGAGCATATATATATAGCATCTTTTAACAGAAACATACATAACACAATATCATGTATTGATTAACAAAAATGTTGGAACCAGGCTCTCAGAAACCTCACCCCTGTATTTCCCCTAGGAGCTAGGCTTCAGTATTTGCTAAATCAGTGTTTATAGTGATTTTATAGAACAGAACTACAACAATAAAGAGAATCAATTATAATTTCTGCATCTGTGTGAACTTTTCGTAATTTAATTTTTTTTAAGTTGGAGTCTCACTCTGTCTCCAAGGCTGGAGTGTAATGGCACGTTCACACCCACTGCAGCCTTGAGCCGCTGGGCTCAGGTGATCCTTCCACCTCAGCCTTCCAAGGAACTGGGACAGCAGGTGTGCGCCACCATGCCCAGATGATTTTTTTATTTATTGTAAAGGTGAGGTCTCACTTGCCCAGGCTGGTCTCAAACCCCTGGGTTCAGGCAATCCTCTTGTCTCAGCCTCCCAAAGTACTGGGATTACAGGCATGAGCCACCACACCCAGCCCAGACTTGTATTTTAACAAGCCCTCCTGGCAATGCTGTTACATGGTCAAAAATGAAAACCCGCAGGTCCAAAAGAACTGTCTCCCAACTGGTCTCACTGACCATCCTTTCCTGATGAGGAGAATTCAGAAAGTAAGAAGTGTAAAGGCCCAGATCAGTCATCTTCCCTTGCTGCACACTGATATCTCTGAGAGCTTTAAAACTCACAGACGCTTGGTCTCTATTTACAGGGACTCTGATTCCTGGGTCTGGGATGCATGCAGCCTGAATGCCAGGATGTTTTTAAGTTCCCCTGGTGATTGAGAACTTCTGGCCAATTCAGCAAAGTGGATAACAGAAAGAGACCATCATATTTAGTGATCTACCACAAAAACAAAGAACTGAACATCTCACATTGTCACTTATAAGTGGGCTCTGAACACCAATCACATTAGCACAAGGAAGGGACTGGCAGTCGTTGGGCACTGCTCAGGAAGGGGGAAATAAGGGAGGGAGAAAGGGAGGAGGGCAGGGGGCACGTGACAACACAAAGGGTACCTGATCCTCTACCAGGGGGAGTGAGAAGCCCAAACTTCACCTGCATGCAGCCTACTTATGCAGTTAATCCTCACTTGTACCCACATCTCTACAATAAAATAAAATAAAATTCAAAAAGAAAAAAAAAGAGAACAGTCACACATCTCAGTCTACGACAGTCCTGGGTTATGCCTGTTTTTCCAGCATAATTATTATAACTCCCGCTTTCATTTTCACAAGTGTCCTGATATGGACAATAAATTATGGGGTCACTTCAGTCATCACCCACCACAGGTAGAGACTGGGGGGAGGTCCCCATACACAATCCCTGCACAGATCCTGGTTATGTGTTTCAAGTGAGTGCAGTTGAACCCTCTTGCTCCCCATTCCAGATGAAATTAGCAGCCAGCATTACAGCAGTTCACCTGGAGGCCCCAGGGCAGCAGAACTGGGCACCCGTTGTACAAGCCCTTTTCCTCCTTCAGTAATTACTGGTTGCTCAACAAGCTTAGCACCATTCCCCACATAAACCACCATGTAATCATGGGAAGGCTTGAAATAAGGACATCCTCCATATGACACAGGCTTTTCTAACAGGGTACGTGCACACATGCTCATGTCCCTGTTCTCACAGGTTTTCCACCCAGGGAGAGCCAGTGGGAGCAGCAACAGCACTCTACAGTTTAGGAAGCCATTGTACCCACATTACCCCATTTGCTTTCCAACACCCTCATGAGGAAAGAGGGCAACAGTATAAGCTCCAATTACAAGTGAGAAAACTGAAGTTCAACGAGGGAAAACGATTGCCCAAGGCTGCACTACTGGGAGGAGGCAAAACTGGGACTACACGCAGGTCCTCTGACTGCTGCTCAAACGCCTGCCTGCTCTGCTCCCCAAGCCCCCATGCTCAGCTCAGAGCCCACCTCTGCAGTGAAAACACAGAGGGGAGAACTTCTGCCTCCCCTCCCAATACTTCCAGGTCCTGAGGTCATCCACTCAGCTCCCTCATCTGTGTCCTGCTTGTCCCAGAGGTTCGGATCTCTCCACACCTCTCCACATGCCTCCCCTTCTGTTATTTTAGTTTCCTCTTGATTCCGTTAGTGCTTAGTAAATGATTCCTCTATGTTCAGCCCCAAAGCGATTGACGATATAGCCCCAGGCCTCATTCATGGCACTAACAGTCGTATGGTGTAAGCAAGTAAGGAGGGCCTGGAACTCGGTTCCAGGCCACACTCAGACTGGGACAATCTGCCTCACCTCTTTGTGCTTCAATTTCCTTCTCTTTAAAACAAGGGGGTTACACTAAATTAAAGGATGCAATCTGGTGGCCAGGAAGCTGCACTACTTCCGCAGATGTCTTGGATCAGCCCATGTAGCATTTTTACAAGGTTTTTTAAAAATCCCTCTATGCTACTGCCACCATTCCTAATTCTCCATTTTTTTTTTTTTTGAGTTGGAGTCTCCCTCTGTTGCCCAGGCTGGAGTACGGTAGCACACTCACAGCCACTGCAGCCTCCACCTGCTGGGCTCAGGTGATCCTTCCACCTCAGCCTTCCAAGTAGCCGGAACTACAGGCACGCACTACCATGCCCAACTAATTTTTTTTTTTTTTTAATTTACTGTAGAGATGAGGTCTTGCCAAGTTGTCCGGGCTGGTCTCAAACCGGTAGGCTCAGGCAATCCTCTTACCTCAGCCTCCCAAAGTGCTGGGATTATAGGTGTGAGCCACCACGTCCAGTCCATTCCTAATAATCTTACACAAAGCTCCTTTGCTCTTTCATGTTCTCTGCAGAGACTTCTGAATTTGCGACCCCTAAACCAGAGGATCTCTAAGTCCCTCCCAGTCTGACACTCTTGTGTTTGAGAGAAGGCAGTGGCCTCAGGCTCCAGAATGAAACTTACTAGCCAGGTGACCTCAATGAGTTATTAGTGTCTGCCTCAGTATCCCCATCTGCTGAGGATAATCATAGCTAACCTACTGAACGGGGTTGCTATGAGGACTGAGTAAATACACATGACATATACAGAGCAGTGCCTGCTGCCAAGTAGGTGCTACACTCACCAGCAAGCACTTTTTACTACTACCACTGCAGCCACCACCACCAATGCCAAGTTTACAAGTTAACAATGCAACGTAGATAACAAAGTGCGAAGGTGAGTGGATAAAAGAATAAGTGCTTTAGAGACTGAATTTCCATTCTTTTATTCCAAGGATGTATTGTAATCAAATCTTCATTCCCTCCCTTCAGTAACTTGGACAGTGATCTTTCTAGCCTTCCTTTGCTTAACATAAAATTAGCTGTCCGAAGGTGTACAATTCAGTGGCATTCAGCACGTTCACGATGTTATACAACCATTACCATGATCTAGTTCCAAAACATTTTTATCACCTTAAAAAGAAAACCCTTCGTGACCCGCCTGGGCAACTGGGCGAGACCTCATCTCTACCATAAATCAAAAAAAATCAGCCGGGCATGGCAGCGTGTGCCTGTAATTTCGGCTACTCAGAAGGCTGAGGCGGAAGGATAGCCCAAGCCCGGCAGGTCGAGGTTGCAGTGGCCGGGAGTGGCCACTGCACTCCAGTCTGAGTGACAGAGTGAGACTCCGACTGAAAAAAAAAAAGAAAAGAAAACCCATACCCACTAGCATTCACTCACCACTCACCACTCCCCAGCCCCTGGCAACCACCAATCTACTTGCTGTCGCTATTGATTTATCTATCCTGGATATTTCATAAAAATTGAATCATAAAATATGCGACCTTTTGGGTCTGGCTTGTTTCACTTAGCCTAATAGGTTTAAGGCTCATCCACAATGCAGCATACATCAGTACTTCATTCCTCTTTATGACTGAATAATATTCCATTGTATGAATGTATACCACCTTGTGTTTACCCATTCATCATTTGATGAACTTGCTATGCTTTTTTTCAGCTATCCAGAATAGAAACTCTAAAGTGTCAACAGAGAGACCCAGTCACCCTCACCAGGATGCCTTTCAGGCCCAGCCACTCTGATCCCATATACATCCTGAACAGACACATGCTCCAGCCTCTCCAAATGAGAACTTTGGTCTTTCCCACACCAGGAATAAGGGAACATACGACATTTGGGGACTGACATTTTGGGATCTGGTTGTTAGGTTTAAAAAAAAACAAAAAGAAAAAGAATATAGTAAGAAAAAATGGTAGAATCTTCTCTTGGGAACCAAGAAAGAGAAAGAAAAAACAAAACAACAAAAGCAAGAGGGATTGCCTTTGAATCAATTTTACCACAGACAAGACTGAGGCTAGGTTGTATAGTTTGTGTGCTGGAGAACAAAGAAATATCCCCCAAAGCAGACAGAAATAATCACTCTTTGATTATAACATCCAGAAGTTCAGGAAGGAACCTGAAAAAGATACCAGGAAAAACAAGTCCATTTTTACCACCTGATGTCTTCTTGTTCACTACTATAGGCAGTATAATGCCCTGCCTATCTCCTCCACCCCCAGATTTCTAGAACCTGTGACTATGTGAACTTATGTGGCTACCGGGACTTTGCGGATGTGATTAAATGGAGGATTTTTAGATGTGGAGATTAGTCTAGATTACCTAGGAGGGCCCTATGTAATCCCAAGGGTCCTTTATAAGAGGGAGGCAGAAGGGTAAGAGTCCGAGAAGGAGATGTGGAAACAGAAACATAGGTCAGAGTGGCATAGGGCCAAGAGCCAAGGAATACAGGCAGCCTCTTGGAGTCGGAAAGGCAAGAAAATGGATTCTCCCCTAAGCCTCCAGAGGTTATACAGCCCTGTCGACACCCTGATGTTAGCCTAGTGAGACCCACTGTAGACTTCTGACCTCCAGAACTGAAAGATAATAAATTGTATTGTTTTAAGGCCTTGAATTGTGGTAATTTGGTACAGCAGCCATAGGAAACTAATACAGTCATGTAAACCAGCATTCCTACAGTTCACCAACCAGGTCCCAATATGTAGAAAGGCACTCTGAGAAGCTGGATGTTCTCAAAAGGGATGAGATTTGTGCTTTCATGACAAAAATGTGCAAATAAGAAAAAACCCAACATGTACACAAGAGAAAGCGACAGAGAGAAAGTGTCAGAGACATCAGCGTGCACATAAAGGAACCTGGAATGAGAAGCAAAGTTCAAGTCTGAAGTTGGTTTCACTGGAGTGAGGGGAAAAAAACAACCAAAAATTTTTCACATCTGCCACAAAGCATTTCACAACACCTTCAGTCAGATGGGCCCTGGTGAAAGGTTTTGACAACTAACTACCCCAACTGGTGAGGCTCAGAAAATGAACTTTTGATTCTGTTAATTTCCCAGTTAAATGAATCTGATTCTCTCTACCGGGAGGGAATGAAACTCTCCCAAACCTAGAAAACCCCCTTTTCCACATAACAACAGATATGGTAAAGATGAAACTTGGCCATGTAATGGCCTCATTACTCTTGTGGCAAACCATCTGTCAAATTTTGTTTAACAAGCAGGGTAAATTCAAGAGAAATAAATAACAGTTTTCTGCAAACCCTCATGTCCACACAGGTATACTTTAAATGAGCTATGCTTGACATAAAGCACACACACACACTTACTTTCTCAATTTCCTGGCAACGCACTCTTGCTTAAATACACAACCATCAAGCACAGAGAGAGAGATGCAAATCATTCCCACTGCTGCTGCCGCTCCTCCTCCTCCTCCAATTTTGTTCCTCTGGGAACTCAGACCCAAACCCGTTCTGCTCCTTCCCAGCTGCCAGTTCCCAAGAACCATCACGACTCACTCGCAGTCCTCCTAAAACAAACAGCACATAAATCAGCAACAAAAACTAACTCAACTTCAAAACCAGCCCTTTCCAACATTAATAGTGCCGTTGTTGTCAATAAACCTATATTTGACTTCTCCTATTTTATGTGTATTTTATTTATAAATTACTAATGCTTTTCCTGGAGCAAAATGGTCAAAGTAATATTCTACACAGAGTCATACTCTGTCAGCTGAAGAAGGAAAAAAAATATGGCCCAAATCAAATCAAGGAGCAAAAACTATTAGCTGTGAATATACAGGCATTTCCCAATTCTGCTTGATCAACTATCTATGCTTTCCATCCCACCTACTAGGAGGGAGTCAGTATGACATGAAATTTTATGCCATAGTCAATGAGACAGATGGAAAGTGAAAGTCATAGCTCTGAGGAGCCATTCAACTGCGGCTTTACCTATTTTTCAGAGACAATCATACTGATGTTCTTGTCCAAACAGATGGAAGTGTAGATGATGCGGTGGTGATGGTGATCGGCATTGTAGCTCTATTGGCAAGAGAGAACCTACTAAAAACCAGGTATGTGACAGAACCTTCTGGCCCCTTGGGAATGTGAAGTACTTCCAAGAAGCAATAGTTCACTCCTTCCCAAAACTCAGAACAAGCTATAATACAGTAATTGCTGGAGGAGATGAAAAGAATTAAGCCACTTACAGAGGGAAGCAGAAGAGGAAAAGGTCAGAATTTAACATGAAGTTCCAGGCTTTTCTTTGCCTAGAAACCAGAAGATCCAATTCTCTCCCGGGGATAGCACGTAATCTAATAGGTTTGAAAGGGAAAATGCCTCATATTAAAGGAGCAGAAGAAAAGAATGACAGTTCAAATGCCTTGAGTCATCTGACTTAAAGGAAACTTTCTCCCTCTGATTCTTGGTTCAAGTGGTTCAAAATATAGGTTATTTTTACAAAACGTGGGAGATAGTGAAAACTATTATGTGTATGGGTAACATCTGTCGTCTTGGGAGGGGAATAACAACACCAAAATGCCAAGGCCTTTTCCAAGCTGGCCCAATTTGCAAATAGACACATGGGGTCCTACCTTCCAAATGTCACAGGTACACCCACATCAGAGCAAGAAGGCACCTGAGAGACTGTCTTGTCCAGTCACTCACTTCATTACTGAGCAAACAGTGACTCACAGTCCAACAATATGTTGAGGGTAATCCTGGTATCCCCACTCTTCCTATATTTTATTTTTAACCCATAAAAGGTGAGGCTCCTCCCAAAGTCAACAGAGGCTCCTCTGTGCCTGTGTGGATGCAGAGGAGAACAGGGAAGGAGGAGGGGCTCTGTTTTCATGTCAATTGCCTTGTTTTTCCTCCAGGATTACAGCTAGGAAATGAGCAGGTAAAAACTCAGATCAGTGGCCTGGCCTTTTAGGGATGTGTGTGGCTACTTCAGAAGCTAATGATCCTGCCTTGGGGACCACTCCTATCCTATCCTCTCCTTCCCTCCCCACCCTACCCCTGACTTGCTAACATCCCACTGATATCCCTTCTGCCTTTATGGTCAGTGTCCTCACCTCCTCCAGTCTTACCCTGGACCAGCTTCCTCCCTTTCCGTAGGAACTGTCACATACCACCTATTCTGTTGGCCAAGAGGGTGAACCTAGGTTTACAACTTAGAAGGACCAGTCTATGAGCACAGGGGGTTTCAGCTTGGAGCTGGTAGATTTCCCCTATCCAAATCTCAATCACTCTTTAGAATTCAGCTCAAATTTGACTTCTTCTCAAGAAGCCTCTGTCATATCCTCATATGTTTAGAAATCTTGGATCACCGCATTCCTTCCCAATACTCTTAATAACTAATAACACCTAACATGTCAGGAACAAGTTTTGTCAAAACCACAGTGTATATGATACAGGACCCCTTCCCAGGGACCCAACAGCATCTATGCTTTTCTTCACCTCTGACTCCTTCCTCCCCAGAGCCCAGCAAATCTTTACCTACTTTACCTCACAGTCAGCCAGTCCTTCTATCATCATGCATTCTTCCAAATCTTTATTTTTTATATTTGGGCTTAAACTTTTGAAATCCAAAATCCAGGGCAGGGCTCTCCTCTATTTTCTGCCATGTCATCACTTGTTGAAGAAAGTGCCAAATGCCCAAGCTGACAGAAAGGGAGGAAAAGTAAGATGTTCAAAGAAATGCAGATTGAAAAAAACAAAGGAGAAAAAAAGCCCAGTGATGATCTCAAATTAAATATCCTGCCACACAAGTATTTATTGAGTGCCTCTTCTGTGCCAGGTACTCTGTCAGGCATTTTTGTTTCTATTCTCTCATCTGAACTCAGGACAACCCTATCTCCACACTGCAGAGGAAAAAAATAGACTTAGTCAGCAGATGACTTCCTCAGAGTCACACAGTCAGTAGCCCACAGGCAGTCTACCCTCTGCCTCAGACAGGCTGCAAGGGCCTCAAGACAGGGGCTGTGAACTCATCCATTTGCCAGATGAAAAAGCAGAGTGGTTAAGAGTGAGGAACTAGCACATAGAGAAACTGAGGCCAGAACACTGAAGTGACATGCCCAGTGTCTCCAGACCAAAAGAAAAGTGAGCATTAAATGAAGAGGAGGAAAATAATGAAGTGGAAGAGATGGTTGACCTCAAACAGACATATGGACACTAGTCCCAGTTTTGCCACCAATCAGGACACACCACCTCTCTTGAGTTCAGTCTTGTCTGTAAAGTGAGACCTGGAAGAAATGCACAGTGTACCAGTGTCAACAGATATCAAAGACACCCTTCTGGCATTAACTTTCTGTAACCCTCAGAGAGCCACAGTCTTACAGTCTTGTGTTCTTTCTAGACACAATATTGAAAGTAGAACACGAAATAATATGCACACACATTATACAAAAACACATGTCTGTGTAAGCAGAAAATAATTTTAACTCACAGTAAGAGTTTTGAGTTTAATATTTGCTTAATTGTTGTTGCTTTTTCCTATTCCTTCTGGTAAAATTGTTTAAGTGTGTTTAAGACACACACAGGCACACAAGAAAAAGGCCGGCCCTCTCTGGCCTTGTAGGTTTCTGCAACATTGCACCACAAATGGGGGGGATGTCAGTCAGCAACGGTGGCCCACGAGGGCCAGCAAAAAGCGACCAAGCACTCCCACTGTCACCACCCTAAAACACCTGGTTGAGTCTGATTAATGAGATGAGGACCAGATGCTAAAAAATGTCTGCTAAATTAAAAGGAAAAAAAAAAGCAACAAAGAGAAAAGGAAAGGAAACCAGAAGCCTGCCTTTAATACAGTGCACTTTGTTATCTGTAATGTCTTTCAACCACAGATAACAGAATCAACCACATGGAATCTAAGATGCATGCCAGGTGAAAAAACATCATAAAGACATAATAAAAAGTTCCACCAGTGCCCATAAATTGCTGGGGGACTGTTACAAGGGCAGAGCCATAAATTCTTGACGTTTCCCAAATTAGAGGGTACCAACACATATGCAAATATATTTGTGTGGGTAATTGAGGGCTAAAAATCTTACATTAAGCGCAGCTACCTCCTTCAAACGCTGTTAGGGGACCCTCCGACAGGCACACACATACAGCACACACTGTAGGAATTCAATTTGGAAACCATCATCTAAAGCACAGAGGAGAACAGGAAAGTCATATTGCTATAATGCTTAGATTATCAATCATCTTGACAGTTTATTGGCTTTATCACCACACATACCATTAAAATGATGTCTGGCCTAGACTGTCAGGAGCAAACATTAAACAGACCAGGATTAAAAAGCAGATCCCAAACAGCACTCCAGTCAAGTTTCCCTTCCACTCTGAAATTAGTTAGAGCTGACTAAGAAACTGGCGCTAGACTTTGAAGAAATATACAGCCCAAAAGGCTGCGAGTCAACTCAGACCTGACGAGCTGATAGGTAATGTCATGTTATGGCAAATCTGACTCTCCTGCGGTTGATTTATCACGTACTCTGTGCAACAGAATGATTGCTAATGGTGGAAGGGAGAAGGAGGGGAAAAAAAAAAAAACACCACCGTAATTTGCCTCTTCTTACAACCAAGGGCTTGCATCAAAAGGACCAAGCCAGCTCCCTGAAGTGGGGTAAGAATGCTAATAAATTCACACTACTGAGCAAACATATTAACATTACCCCCACACAGGTTATTAAAGTAATTTTACAGATTCAGAAGAACTGAACAGGCAGCGGAAGAGACATTCATAATTCAAGAGCTCTAGACAGCGAGAGTTACGAACCCTATACGTTTTTAAAATGCTTCTGCATGTGTCACTTTGGCAAGGAAATCTCAACACAATTAAAACTATACTAGCACATCAATAGGGCTCAATTGAGAGCTGTGTACCTGCCTTTTACTAGGCCAGGGCTTTATAGATGCCTCAGGAAGAAAGGGGAAATGGGAAATTCACCGCTAATTAAAGGGAAACTTCTGTGCCTAAGGAAATATGGTGGCATTTCTAAAATATATATAAAAGAAACACGTTTTCAAATCTCTGCCAAGGGTTTGGCTTTTTCACAGTCCCAAGAACTGTTCTGTGTTTGTTTGGAAGTTACAGAGCTATTCTGTTTGTGATTAATAGTTTGCTTTCCAGTACAAATAAGTCATTAAGAAGAATAGGGTGGGGCGCAGAGAGAACTGACGGGGTAGGAACTGGCCCCAAAACAATGCAAGAAAGAAATTCGTACCACATTTTTCAACCTTTCACTCCTTTGCTTATTTACCCAAGTGAGGTCCCCGCCGGCCCCTCTGGGTGACTTCAGCATGACCCCTTAAGTGAAGAAACTCAATAGGACACCACATTACAGGCCCTTTCTCCCTTGCCATGGGTGGGTTTTTTGGTACCTCAAAAACTCAGCTGATTCCTTACTCAGAAAAGGATCTGGAAAATGATAGGACAAAAGTGGCCAGGGGACATGAAGGAGCTGCTTCAGCAGAGCTCCTACCATTGCTAGAGTATCCCTGTAATACTCCTGGTCTCCCCCAATGGACTGTGTCACCATTTTATACACTTTCCACCAGCCATCTGTCTCCAAGCAGTACCCTCCTGTTTTATTGGTTATATGTTGGGGGAAAGAGGCTGGCAATACACCATCTACCCAGGGAGAGTCACTCTCAGTACAACAGATGCCACCAGGAAAAAAAAATTATGATGCCAGATCACAAGGCTTGTACACAGCTGAGCAAACACTGAACTTTGCACCTGAATGAGCATATGGGTTTGAGAAACCAGACAAGACCCACTCAACACCCTCAAGCATGCACATCCCCAAGGACATCACAACTCTATACGAGAGCCAGGAGAGAACTAACTGGGGGAAAGGCAGCCAGCATCCAAGCTCCTCACACTTCCTCTGCCATCACCTCTGGCTCAGTTTTCCAAAGCACTTTCACTAACAGCAAGGAAGGAACCTCCCACAACAACCCCTCTCACCCCACCTCCCTCCATTAAACAGAATCTCTGCTTTCACACTCCAAGACACCAAGGCATCAAGAGCTCCATGGGGAGAGATGTAGCAAACAGTCAGTGAAATCAATCATCAAGGTCACTGGGCCTGGGCACCAGCCAAGGGACCAACATGGTGCTGAACTCTCTGGAGGACACATGGGACTTTTAAAACATGGTCCATGTCTCCAGAAACCTACAACGAACCCAGTTGGGGAACATGATGGGCTTATCACCAAGTAGATGGAAAGTTTCAAGACTTGCTCTCTCTGCCAGCTCAAGAGCTCCTATAGGGCGGGGGCCATATCTCATTGATCTGCCATGAAACACCAAGAAACAGACACCAAAAATAAATAAAAAAGATAAATGAATGATTGATTTTTTAAATCGGACAATAACACAGCAAAGAGTAAAAACACAGAACTGTTCGTTGATTTAGAAATCCCAGTTTGCTGCCAATCCAGGCCCAGTGACTTAAAGGAATCAGCGGAGTGGCAGGAAGCTGAACAGACTTGTTCTCTTTTCTCTAAGTCTTTTTAGAATGCTCCCTTACTCCCCATCACACCTTCATAGCACCATGCCCATGTTATACTGAGTGCCCATGTTTGGGGTCACCTCAGCCTGGTTGTAATCAGAAAGGTAAGGCAGGCCAGGATTAGTAGGAGTACAAAGAAATGAAAAAACTGAGCTTTATTTTAGCCTATCCTACTTACAGTTCTTCGCCTTCTACCCTGAAAACAGCTCCATATGACTCCCAAGGGCCACCCAAACACTAAGTTCACTGTAGTTTTTCTCACTACGAAACTAACAAGCCTAAAAGGTTCTGTGTTGTGTTTCAGGTGCTACCACAAAATGGGTAGGTAAGAGGAGAGTGATTCTGGTCCATAGTAGACTCTTAATAAACACATGTTGAAGTGAACTGAGAGACATGCAATAGTGACTTGAAACGTTAAATAATGCAACATGAGAGGTAGAAAAGGCACACCATCTGTGTGAGAACTGTTGTCATTACACCATGCGGCGACAAGAGCAAAGAATGTTAAAATTTCACCTAAAGAAGCAGCTGGAGTAGGGTGGAAGGGTCACGGACAGCTTTATGGAAAAGGTTAGAATCAACTGTCCTTGATTCTAGGTAGGGAGAAAGACAGGCATCCCACGCAGAAAGAATGGTGAGGGTGTGCAGCAAGTACACTGAAGTGGTAGAATAAAAAGTTCTGAAGAAAGTCAAGGGAGCTAAGACAGAATGGATATCAGATGGAAAAGATCCAAACAGCACAAAATGAACATCTAACCCTCATTCCTGATACTCTCCTGCCAACTGGTCCTCTTCCAGTGTTTTCTATTGAGTGACTGAAGTGTGGTTGTCCCAGCAATCTACAACTATGTGAGGCCATGCTACTAAGTACTGGCCAATGGGATATGAGCAACTTGTGGGGGTTGACCTTGAAAGGAAGAATCTAGACTGTGGATGCAATAGTGAGCCAGCTATAACCATGCTGGTAAGAACAGGGTCTAGAGATGGCAGAGCAATTGAACAGAAGGATTCTGGAAATACAATGCCATGGAACCACCACATCAGCCCTGGAGTGCTTACACTTGGAATGAACTGAGAGCAATCCATTTCTATCTTGTTAGCCACTTTTGAGTCTTGTTATAGCAACCAAACCTGTATCATAACTAAAACAACCCTTATTTATCCAGTTTCCAAGCCAGGCACTAGATATATCCTGGACTCCCTCCTTCCTCTCTCTTCCCCATATTCCCTCTTCCACCAAGTTCTTCTGTTGTTCGTCTCTACTTATCACTCAAATTTACCCTTTCTACTCCAAGTCACTGCAATAGCCAAGTACTACAGTCTGCCCACATCTACTCTGATCCATGATCCACAGTGTAACAAGTGATTCTTTTTCTAACCTAATAAAAGATTTAAACTGCCAACGGTCTCCCATTTTTCTCAGAGTGACAATAGAAATCTTTAACATACTGTACAAAGTGCAGCATAGTCTAGTCCCTAACTGCCACTCTTACACCACACTCCACACCCACCTTCTATTGATCCTTAATACCTACTATAATTTCTCCCACCACAGGGCCTTTGCTCACGCTGTTCCCACTGTCTAAAATGCTTTTTTCTCCTACCCTTATTTAAATAAGTCTTGCTCATCCTTCAGATCTTCATTCAATGTTACCTGCTTAAGGAAGACAACTTCCCCTATTACTGCAGACACTAATACACGAACTTATTCTATAAGATTGTCTTACAATATTTCTATTTATAACTGGCCAAGCGTCTGGTAAGCCTTATTTTTTATTAATCTACTTAAATATGAAGTGAATTCTACATTTAGTTGATTTATGTTCATTCTCCACCCCTGCCCTGATTGTAAGTTTAGTGAGGGGAGGGACATCCTTGTTGCACTCACTTCTGAATCTCTAGCGCCTAGCATGATGCATGACATAGAGGCACCCCACAAATATGGGATTAATAAATAAATGAGCTAACACACAAATGAATTAATGTATGGCTCTGGTATCTTTGATGGCTTTTACTTCATTAATACCCCTTCTCTATCTGGCTAATCAGATACCCTTATACTTCCAGATTGTTGACCTTGCCAAATGAAGCCAAGGCTCTCAAAACTGAATGTGGAGTAGATATCCTGTCTGCTCACCCTCTATCATGTTCTTCCTCCATAAAGATAGCCTACTGTGTGAGTGTGGTTTCTTTTTTCTTTTTTTTTTTGTGGGGGGGGTTGGAATCTCACTCTGTCACCCAGGCTGGAGTGCAGTGGCACACTCATGGTCACTGCAGCCTCCACTTGCTGGGCTCAAATGATCCTTTTACCTCAGCCTTCCAAGTAGCTTGAGCCACAGCTGTGTGCCACCACATGCTAATTTTTTGATTTATTATAGAGATAAGATCTCACCAAGTTGCCCAGGCTGGTCTTGAACCCCTGAGCTCAGGCAATCCTCTCACCTTTGCCTCCCAAAGTGCTGGGATTACAGAAGTGAGCCATGGCACCCGGCTGATTGTGGTTTCTTGTGCACTTTATTCCCAGGGTAACTATTAGAATATCAAAAAAAAAAATCTCAGAGGAACTGAGTATCACTGGTACTTAATGACCCATTAGACAGCTATCTTGATGCAAACCAGAAGGTGGTTAATGCTCTAACAAACTGAAACTAAACTAAGGTAACAGAGGGTGACAAAGGGATTACAGCTACTATAAACCAATAGTCACGGTATATAACACTAATATTTCATTAACCGAACAGGAAATAGGGCATACTGGATTCCTGACCAATTCTAGAGTAGCACAACCAAACTGCAGGGACTGCAACCAAGTTTTCCCAAATGTCTGAGTCCACAGGCCTAATGTCATTTGCATGCCCAAAACAGCACACTTTTTTCTTTAAACATTCACCACAACCACTATGTCTGCCCTACATATACACATCACATACAACAGCAACTGTCTCCAGCATAAGAAGTCGCAACCCCCAAACTGCACACTGAAGTGTTTGGGAAGAAGTCAATGAAACTTCTCTAAAAGTCAGCTGGCATGCTCAGTGGCTCAGCCTATAATCCCAGCACTTTGGGAGGCCAAGGCAAGTAGATTGCCTGAGCCCACGGGTTCAAGACCAGCCAGAGCAACTTCGCAAGCCCTTGTCTCTACAATCAATAAAAAATTAGCCAGGTGTGGTAGTGCACACCTGTCATTACAGCTACTTGAAAGGCTGAGGCAGAAGGAACGTAGCAAGTCGACGCTGGGGTAGCCATGAGTGTGCCACTGCATTCCAGCCTGAGCGAAGGAGTGAGACTCCAACTCAAAAAATAAAAATAAAAGTCAGCTGGCTTCACATTCAAAAGCAAACTTGCTTTTTAAAGAAGGCAAACACAATTGCAGTATCTGTAATAAAGACAAGAGGCTATTAACTAACAGTAGGTAGCCTCGCCTCCAAAATGTGCATTCCCTGAAGAACTCAACCTTCCTTGGCTTTAGTACATTTACATGGTGACCATAAAAAAGCCTTTATGTGCTTCTGTGCCATCTCACCCTGCCACAGACATTTCAGTGTTTACGTCTCTTACGTTCAATGTAAGAAGGGAAGCAAATGGTGCAAATGAGTGCCGCCATGAGTCAAGAGTGGTATAGTCTGTGTGCAGCAGGCACGGAGGCCACACAGGAAAGAGAAGGTTGCCTCTGCCTGGGGACTGCAGGACTAGGGAGGGAAGAGCAAGCATCAGTTAGGACAAGAAGAGGGAGTTATACCCAGTAGAGCCTGGGGACACCTCTGAAACCCTTGGAAGATACAGCACCGTGCTTGAAGCTGCCTAAGTTCAAGGGTCAATCAGGCCCTGAAGCGATGAATGCCAGGGTCAGATGGGGTTAACCTTGACACAAGCCATTCCTGAGGAAGTTTACTCTTCCCAAAGAAACACTGTGGCTTGCCTAGGGCCGTTCCTCCTCTCTGTAGAAGAGTAAGCAGAGGCCTACAGGAATGGCCCCACGAATTCAAATTAGAGATCAATTTTTTTAATCGAATTGGCAAAAATGCATATAACTTGTTCTTTGGACTGGGTGTATCAAGAACAATCCTCTCCCAAACTGATCCCAACATCAGGGGAATGGCGAAATGGATCAACAATAGCCAGTGTTGTAGAAACCACATGGGCTCACCCCTGTGCTGTCCTCCTAGGCACACAGCTGGAGTTAATTTCCCCAGCCCCCTTTCAGGAACAGAGTGCCCTACAACTAGTTCTTACCAATAAAATATGACAGAAAAGGAGGTGTGTGACTTTTGGGCTAAGGCCGTGAAGAGCAACATGCCTTCTCTATCATCTCTCTCCCTACCCACCAGAACTGAGAGAGCTCCAAGGAGAGAGAGGAGAGTAGAGCCACAAGAGGAACGGAGCCTGGGCCCCTGAGTGACAGCAGGGCACACAGCTCTCTTCCCCACCTCACTTTGCTTCCTACACACACTCTGCTTTTGACTTAAAAGAGTAATGAAAAGTCTTGGATCTAAGCCACTAGGAACTGGGGGTTGTTTTAATTAGCAATTTGTCTTCCTGACTAATAGAATAATTCAAATTTCATTAGCATCTGGTTTGAGACCTATTTTGGTTATGTTTATTTGGATAGCAGATTCACCCTCTTGATGACGCTGGACTCTGGTTAATGTTAATATTTGGTCTGTAGTCTCTCAACTGGGTTATTGAGTCAAGACTGGTATTAAAACTTCACCACAGAAAACTCTCCATATGGAAAAGCCACCAGCAAACATTCACAAGCTGACCTTGTTCCATGCTATAAAACAGGCCCGCTCCACCTCCCTTTCATGTTCTTTCTGTAGACAGGACGCACACGGAACCCACTTCTTTTACGAACTTATTAGGTCAGCTACCAGCGAGAAGAAAACAAAGAAGATTTAAACACACACATCAGGCAAGTGTGGGAGCAACTGGGAACACATTTTGCAAGAGGAAAAACATGAATTCCAATCAATGGAACAAGCTGTAATCCACTCCCTTGTCTGAGACTGCCAATTAAAAATACTTGATTCAAAGAAAGAATTGTACACAGTTTATTCAGCAGGATTATCGTACGTTTAAAAAAGAGTAAAATGACTCCTGTTGGGGTAATGGGTGAAAAAGAAAAAGGCATTTTAAAAAAACAGTATCCCAGCACCCTGAATCTCTGAAGTACCCCCAGAAGGCACACTTTGGGTGGGCTGAAGCCTGTACTTGTATTCCTAGAGAAACATCCTAAGTGACTGACACTGCAATGGGAAAATCTATGTCTTAGAGCAGAAACAACATACAAAGAGGAGATCTGAGAATCTGTCCAGGAGTCTGGTGGCAGTTCCCATGGTCTCATTCTGGAGTTGGAGAAACTGATCCAAATGAACAGATCAATTCACATTACTAAGTATTTACTGGATACCTACTAACTCACTTGTAGAAACTGAATTTTACCTTTCAGGGCTGAAAAGAGCTCTCAGAAATCATCTGTCGCCTTTGCTTGACCTCTCAACCTCAGTTTCTTCAATGGTAGAGTAGGGATAATAATATCTACAGCCTGGATAATATTCTGAGACTATAATTAGCTTACAGATGTAAAGCACTTAACAAAGGTGGGTCCAGAATTCATTTTAGTGGTCATCAAAATAACAGCTACCATTTGAAGGATTCAGTTGTGTGACGTGTGTGTGTGTGTGTGTGTGTGTGTGTGTGTGTGTGTGTGAACAGTGTTCCATGGAGGCAGGGGAGTCACTGGAAGACAGGCAATGGAGGGTCAACCAGGAAAGTCTCCAGCCCCCCACCCATTCAGAAGCAGCTCGATTTGGGACTACTTTACATATTAAGTTTCCATGTCACATTATTTGACTAAAGGGTTCTACCGCTTAGCAGGAAAAATAGTTTATAAAATACTAATTTAATCCCCTCTCCCTCTTTTCTTAACCACTGAGGAAATTGAAGACTGGAAAACAGAAGTTAATGTAGGTTTCCTGATTCTCCGCTCAATTATTTTTTCACTGAACCAGGCTGGAGACTGGGAAGGGGAAGGAACAAGGTTTCTTCTTCTAGCCAAGCCTGGGGCTCTAGTCTCCAGAGCATGGCTCTGTCTAAAGGCCCTGTCTGGAAGCCCTGGTACCTTGAGTGAGAAAGCAGTGTTACCCATCTAAGTTACCCCAAAGCTGTGATGACACCTCGCCACACTGTGTTAGAGAAAGCTTTCTCCCTGCTCAGGCAGACTCCAAGCCCAAGTATCTGGACCAGGAGAATGATAGTCATGACTGTAGCCTTAATTAAAACAACAGCAGCCAGTAGTTATTGAACATTTCTTTTGACCAGGTACTCTGCCAAGCTCTGTACACACATGACTTCATGTAAACTCTAGCACAGTTCTGTGAAGTAAAGTGCTATTACTATCTTCATTTTTCAGAAAAGAAAGTCAAGGCCCAGAGAGTAAGTGCCTGGACCTGCTCGCCAGACCCTGATCCCCGGCAGCTTGGCTTCATTTCCCACACATCGTTCCCCAATCTCAGACACACAGGCAGTGAGAGATAAATACCACAGACTAGTCCAGGAAAGCTGTATTTTAGGAAAGGGAAACAGGAAAATAACTGGGAAGCTGGAAGACATATGAGGTAGCAACTGCACATCTCAAGCAAGCTGGGATGCAAAACCAAAGTGTCAGCACTTCTTTCATCAGTCTAGAAAAACTTATCAGGAGGAGGAGAGGTTTCAGAAAATGCCTAGATCCCAGGCTCCAGGCTGTCTCCATCACCTCATTCTCCACTGCCACCCTTCCTGCTTGCCTTCAGGTTCCCAGTCTGTTTGTCCGGATCAGCACCTCCTCACCGAGCCCGGCACACAGTATTTTCCCTCTTCCCCTCTTCCCGCCTGCTCCCACAGCGCCTCCTCTGGTTCATCTTCCCAAAACCAACTCACCCCTCAATCCCTTTCGCGCTTCTGAGAGGGAGAGGATTCCCAGAAGGCCACACTCCTGCTGATACTTTGCCAACTCACCCATCCTCCCCGCCCTCTTTTAATTTCCCCCATTATTCCTGGATCAGTTTCCTCACCCTGCGCTAATTCCTCTCCCTCTCTGGTGTTTATACCCTTCAGATATTTGCAGGCTATTATCATGTACCCACTTAGTCAAGCAGCACACATTAAATTCTTTTCATCTTTCCTCATAAATCAATCCCTTAATCCCTCCAAGCCCTTTAATCGTACAAGCTGCTCCTCTCTGAACTCCATCCAGCTTCTCCAAGTCACTGATAATGTTGTGACATGGGGCTGGATGCAAGGCTCCAGCTGCTGACTCACCAAACTCCTTAAATGTCAAGGGGTTCAATGCATGCACACGCACACGTGCACACACAAACCCACATGCACACACATGCAGATTCATCTGGGAAGTGGACGCCTTGCCTTGCCAACTGCCAGCTACCAGTTCCCAGCACCCCTTCTGCAACCACAACAACATGAGTGACTGTGGGTGTCTATATAGACACAGAACAAACTCTCAAGCATTTTGGTGCCATACAGAACTTTAAAGGGGGGGACGGGGGAAGACCTGCAGGAAGTTTTATAGCCCCATTAGATTTTGACTAGCTATTCCCATACTCACCCTAAGAATAGAGATAATGCCACTGAGATCAAGGGGGACTTGGGGAACAAAGAAAAGACCATATTGGAGCCCCTTAGGCAAATTAAAACCACAATGAGACACCACACACCCACCACCAGAATGGGTATAACTAAAAGGACTGACAACACCAAATGCTGGTGAGGATATGAAGCAACCAGAACTTTCACACTTTGTTGGTGGAAGTAAAATTAAACAGTCACTTGGGAAAAACTCTGACAAATTCTTATAAAAGTAAACATATCCCTCCCCTACGGCCCAGAAATTCCACTCTCAGGTATTTGTTCAAGAGAAGTGAAAATACAGGTACACACTAAGGCTTGTATACAAATGTTCATAGTAGCTTCATAGTTAAAATCTAGAAACAGCTCAAGTGACATTCAACAGGAGAATGGACAAAGCATAGCATCTGAACACAACAGGAAACCACGAAACAATAATAAGAAACAAGCTACAGATATACACAACATGAATGAATCTCAGATACACTGTGCTGGTGAAAGAAGCCTCGTGTACACAAAAGTACGTACTATATAATCCCAATTATGTGAAGGCCTAAAACAGTCAAAATTAAGCTATGGTGGAAAAAATCAGAAGAGGGATTGCCTTTGCAAGGGAGAGAGCAGAGATTAACTGGGAGGTGACATGAGGAAACTGAGTTGATGTCAGGATTTTACGTTTTGATAGGGGCTTGGATCACACAGATGCATGAGTTTATCAAAACTCACAGAATGCTGCACTTAGGGTTTGTGAATTTCTCAAAAGAAAGAAACAATATTGAACTCTGGAAAATGGTAAGCATGCTAAGTATTTAGGGTGAAGGATACTGATGTCTGCAACTTACTACAAAATGCATCAAAATAAGATGGATTGATGAACGACTAGAGGTAGAAGAAAGCAAGCAGAGTAAAATGTCAATAGAATGATGGGTATATGCATGAAATCACTAAACAATCCTTCAAACTTTTCTGTATGTTAGAAATATATCATTGTAAAATGTTAGAGTTGAAAACAACTTGACCTTTCCATTTTTGACTTCTTGGAGACCTTGAATTTGTGAATGCCACCCTAACGTGTAGCATAATCTTTATCTTTCCACCACTATCTCTATCTCTTGCTTGTTGTTCTGGGTGTAGCCAGCTTTCCCAGTCATTATTGTTCACCCATACATATGGCTTCCATTCCCTTCTCTTCCCCATTCTCTGTTCATCTTTGTGTCTCTTTTTTAAAAAGAAAAAAACTATGCCAGAAGTTCTTAACCTAGGATACCTAGGGGTGAAAGGAATGGAGGGGGAAGTTGGGGTGTGAGGTCCACAGATTACTTGAAATTATATTAAAGATTCTACGTATATGCATATGCACATTTTTCTGAGATGGGTCCATAGCTCTCACCAGATTCTCAGAGAGGTTCATGGCCCAGGAAGACGCAAAGCACAACTTGAAGTCCTCTTCATTTGTACTTCCATAAGCATGCTAGGTCAGATAAGGTTTCCAGTCCAGTTTTCCAAGCACCTTTTCTAGTTTTCTAGTTTTCCAAGCACCTTTTCATGGAATACTCATCTCATGTAAAGGAAAAAGGGCATTGCTTGAAAAATAATCTTTGAGAGCCTGTGTTTCTAAATAGCATCTCCAGCCATGCGTAATAAGATAAGGGCTATTAAATGTAAAACTCACATTATGACATAGACTATTGATGATCAAGGTTTTTATTTTTTTAAAAAGAAGTCTTTGATCATAAAAAATTAATAGATGAAATATTTACTAAGCACTTAGCATAGTGAATTGCATACAAGAGAAATTAACTTTTGTTGAGGACCTACTATGTACCAAGTCCTTTACATATGTTCTATATAATTTCATTCTCCACTGAGTTGTATCTCACTAACCCTGTTTTATAGGGTTAGTGAGATATAAGTGAACCTCAAATAAGTTTTTCCCAAAAATTCATATAACGAGAGGATTTAAACCTAGGTCTCTAGGGCTCCAAATTCCATTATTCTTCAAAGCTGTTTTAGGCAAAAACTCCAGGTACCACAATCATAGCTCCTAGATCTTTGTTAAAACTCCTAGGTTTCAAATATTCTGTCCCATGAACCTTGAAAGCACTCAGAATGACCCAGAAAGTCAAACATTTCAGAATGCAAAACTTACCTGCTCAGACTACCCTTTGTCTTCAGAGGTAGCACAATTCTTTCATCAGATTACATGTCCCAATTCCTGAGTTGAAAAACTCCACTGCTGCCAAAGAGCAGAGAGTGGATGGGCCGGCATGTAAGAAGGGACACAGCAATGTCATCTGCAGCATCATCCTGCATCCTCGAAGTACCTTTGTATTCACTGGAAGGGGCCTGTCTTCCCTGGACCTCGGGGACCACCGCAAGCATCATCACTTGGGTTTGCAAGAGCTGAGGCTATAAAGAGCCAGCTACCCTGAGGCATTGCCTTCATCTTCTATCTGAGAATTCTTTAAAGTGAGTCTGTTCACAGGAGGGTAGATGCACGACACTGGCCTTGACTTCTGGATTCCAGGGATTTCTATGAAGCCGAAAGCACTCATACCCACAAGCCGCAGAACTCTGGATCTCAAGGGGGCTGCCCTTTGGCCCAGCTACCTGCAGGCAAGTGAATGAGAGAAGTTTCTAGAGATGAGTGGCAGCTGTGATCCTATGAAGGGCGAAAAGACAGCTCAGAGGCTTCCAAGAACCATTCTGGCAGCTCTTTGGTCACCTTTTCCTCTGTAAGGCAGGCCTTGATGTTTTAGCTGCATGAAGATGTTACAAGAAGAAGAAATGAAGACTTGGCACTCAAAAAGAGGTCTCCTCCATCCTCAACATCTTAATATCATTAAAAGCAGGTTAAAACAAACATCAAGGGAAACCTTGAAAGGGGAAAAAAATCATAAAAGGCCAGTCTAGGAAATGAATGGAACTAGGCAGGGACAAATCAACTGTAGCTTGAAAGATGAGAGGGAGAGAGAACTAGAGAGAGAATGTGTACCTGTATGTGAGAGAGAATACAACAGAAGAATGAATTGATATGGCAGAGTCTACAGGTGGCCTATTTCAACATCTATTCTCCCTTTTTCCCTCAGGAACAGAATTTCAAATTTTAGCAGGGTATGTTGCCACCCAGGTGAAAGACTGTAATTCTCTGCCTCCCTTGCAGCTAGGTATGGTCTTACATCGAGATTCTACATAAAATTTCTTTTTCCTTTTCCTTTTTCTTTTTCTTTTCTTTTTTTTTTTTTTTTTTTTGAGTTGGAGTTGGAGTATCATTCCATTGCCCAGACTGGAGTGCAATAAAATGCTCACGGCCACACCAGCGTCAACTTGCTAGGCTCCGGCAATCCTTCCGTGTCAGTCTTCCAAGTAGTTGGAACGACAGGTTCACACTACCACACCCAGTTAATTTTTTTGATTTTTGTAGAGATGAGGTCTCACTATATTGCCCAGGCTGGTCTCGAACCTGCAGGCTCAGGCAATCCTCTCACCTCGGCCCCCCAAAGTGCTGGGATTACAGGCTTGAGCCACCACACCCAGTCAGAATTTCTACAAGGACTCCTTAAAAGGGAAGAGCAAATGTCCTTCTTTGCCTTCCTCCTACTGCCAGCCTGGAATGTGGACATGCTGACTGGACCTCCAGCTTCCAATCTGGACCATGAGGTTTAGTCCAAGATGCCATACCCTAAAAAAAGGAGAGTTGGCCAAGCTCGGTAGCTCAGCCTGTAATTTCAGCAATTTGGGAGGCCGAGGCGAGTAGATTGCCTGAGCCCACAGATTCGAGACCACCCCAGACAACTTGGCGAGACCTCAACTCTACAACAAATCAAAAATTATCTGGGCACCATAGTGCATGTCTATAGTTCCAGCTACTTGGAAGGCTGAGGCAGAAGGATTGCCAGAGCCCAGCAGGTCATGAGCGTGCCACTGTACTCAAGCCTGGGTGACAGAGTGAGACTCTAACTCAAAAAAAAAAGAGGTGGAAAGCTGGAAGGAGCCTGGGTCCCTGGTGATACCATAAAGCCACCATATCAGCCCTAGACTGCCAGCATCTAGACTTCTTTTACATAAGAAAGAAATATACATGAACCTTGTTTAAGCCACCGGTGAATGAGTTATCAATCCTATGCAAGTAAACCTAACTGTAACTGATGTCAGAGAAGCGGATGGCTAAATGGACAAATAATTACTTCTTTAAGAGTTGTTTTTAATGACAGCTAACAAAAGTACCATACCCTAACTACAGCTCTGGTCTCTAACAAGCTGCTACCCTGATTAGGAAGGGTTGGTTGCCAAAAGAAGCAGCTACTATATCTCTCCATTTGGAAAGATAAGAAGTAAAAGATCATTATTTTCAGGCTACTAAATCAAAGTCATCCTTTCAAGCAAATTCACCTGCTTAGGGCGCTATACCTCATAAAAAGGTAGAAATAAATGTGAATTCATCATTGGCCTCAGAAGTCCCACCTTATAGCAAGTGAACTCTAAAATGCCTACTTTCCAGATGGGCGTGGCTCATGCCTGTAATCCCAGCACTTTGGCAGGCCAAGACAGAAGGATCACTTAAGGCCAGGCGTTCAAGACCAGCCTAGGCACCATAGTGAGACCTGATCTCTACAAAAAGCTTTATTTTTATTTTTATTTTTAATAAGATGCCTACTTTCTCTTAAGGAAAATTTAGAGAAAGTATTACATGCTTTAAACAAGTAAATTTCAAGCAAGTCAGACAGGGAACATCAAGAACAGAAACTTCCTCATGAGACAACAGGGAATGAGAAATAGGAAACTGTGACTAGCCTTTCCAGGCACTCTTCTCCCCTCACTTATGACTGAGTGGGATAAAGAAAGCTTCTCTGAAATAATTTCCAAGACCAGGCCTGCATGCACCCCTGGGGATGTGTCACCACACATGTAATTCCAAGGCCAGCAGTAAGTAGTTACCCAACGGCAGGGAAGTTCCAGGAGGTGCCAGATTTCAAGGACGAGACGTCACCACCTCGGCCATGGGAATGACTGGATATTTTCCATTATACCTCCAGTCATCACAGTTCCTCCTCTGCACTTATCAGCAGGATGGCTTCAGAGCATACCAGCCTGGCCTGTGTGTCGGTCCAGGGACTGAGATGACACATCGTCAACCCACAAGGATTCTAGGAGGCTCCCACTGGTCATCCTTCCACTCTGATTTTGTGGACTCCCTCCACCACACACACCAACTTCAACCCTCTATGGTTTTCTCTCCACTCTCCAGGCCTCTTTGTAGAGATCCAAAAAGGTCAACACTTGTGAGATTTCCACTCACTTCCCAACTCGGAAAAACTTGTTCTCCAAGGGCATCCAAGTGGGAAGGAAAGGCCATCTTTTAGGATCTCAAGGCTGGATTTTGGTGATAAAGTTTTAAATTACTGTCCATTATTAATGCTAAACTCACAGCAGTCAACCCTGAGATCTACAATTATAACAATTCATAAAAACAGCCCCTTTGTTAGTTGCGCTTGAAGAGCTTTTGAAATATAATTGCAACGTGGCGAAAAGTAAAATAAAAATTCAGATTTTCTTTTACCGAGGCCATGAACAATACTGTCCTTTTTACAGCAACGGAAAGCCTCAAGACATCCGTTATATTCCTTCAATGAGCTTTGTTCAATAAATGCTAAGCCTTGAAGCTTTTAAATGTATTAAAGTGATTATGATATCATCACTCCAAAGGCACTTCAATAGAACATTAAGACAGAAACAATTTTCCTCCACACAAACGGCATAACAGTAACAAAAAGTTGATTAAATGCACATTGTATCAAAAATATTTTCAGTATTTATAGACATATGTAGATAACATTAGCTGTAACCCACACCATGGGCAAAGAAGAGATGAGAAAGTAATAAAAGCATTAAGGGGAGAGCAAATTTTACAATAAATCTTCAAAACTTATACTGTGGCTTGACTGTGACTTTGCTTGTGGATTTATAGTTAAAGTCACACTACATAAAAGAGAATAAAGCTCAAAATTAATAAATACTAGAAGAGAACAAGACCTTGTTTTCTCTTCTCATAATCCCAAATATATTCCCCACTCACATATGCCATACTTCCTTAAATGCCTCAATGTGACGACTGGCAGGAAATGTGAATCTATTTATTTAAAACGTCACTTAACATACTGCAGGCAGGCAATGACTCCACAAGGGGCAGATGTCTAAAGCGTCAAACCAGGAGGTGTAGAGAGGTCAGGAAGGAGGCCAAGAGGTGGGGTCAGAGCAAAACCGCAAGATGTAAGATTCTCTTTGCTGCAGACTCGTTACAGAATGCTCTTAGCACAGATAAGGGGATTATGAATTCACATGTGAATTTATCCCCTATTAAACTTTCAGCGAAAGGGTCAGTTGGCTGGAATGGCAAAGCCAAGGCACCATGGTCACATGCCAAGGGAGAAATTACTTGTAGGGTCTCCTGACAGATGTAAGTAAGAAAAGGGGACGTTTCAGCCCTTTCTTTGAGTGTATATAGAATAACATCTACATCTGCTCAGTTCTGTGTCTTGCTGTAGCCTGAGGGCATGTTTCCAAGGCATTTAAAACCCTTTTTCGTTGCGGTTATTTTTCGTAGTATCTATTTATATAGTAAGGATATCAACCTTATACTTGTCATGTTTGGTAGAAATTTTTATCAATTGCAAATTGCCTTTTAAGTTTGTTTAGGAGGTTTTAAAAGGTAAAGAAATTTTACACCCTAAAATTATGAAGGAGAAATATATTCTAAGGGACAGTGAAGAGACTACAGAGGAGACGACAGCACACTCCCAAGCCAGTCAAGACCACATCCCTACATCTGACCAAGTGTCATTCAACTTGTCTCACCCCCTAGGCCAAAGAGAAAGTATCTATGTTTCTTGGTGGAAAACACTCTATAAACAATGCTGACTACACAAGAAACACTACTGACAAGGCCTTTTATTACCCAACTTGGGGCCCTTTGATTTTCTTTATGGGAGAGTATCCTTGTCCATCACTCCAAGCACTGCTCCCTGGCACTGGCAGCTTCTTAAACCAGCCCAGAGAAAGGAACACATAACAAAGGGCCAAGAAAATGGGAAATAAAGACCATACAGTGGGTGACAAGTTCCCCCACTCAAGCAACTAGCCAGTGCCGCGGGCCAGAATTGATTTTCTATATGACATCAGAAAGGATTACCTCTCCCCCACAATATCGCCCAGGGGGATGGAGTGAAAATCATAATTAATTCAGGCAAATTCAATTCTGAGAGTCTGAGTGACAAATACTTTCCTTATAATATAAAACAGTCTCAAAACATCTTAAAACAGTTAGTGGGAGCTATAGCAACACACTCAATGCAATAATGACATGAAGCTACACAATAAAATGCCTGTGACCAAATAATAATTCTTCCAAGTCAGGAAAGAATATTCTTTTAAAAAATAAATTCAAACTTCAAAGAAAATGCATTCCTATTAATAATACTGCCTCTGCTTCCCTCCTGGTGATATGGGGTAGGTGGGAGGGGAGGTCGATTTAATTTCTTAAGTATCTTGGTCCATTAGGCCAACAAAAATATTCTCTGTGTTAGAGGAAAAAGTATTATTGTACTACTGATGCAAGGAATCAGGTGAGGGAGGTTGCTTAGATAGCCAATGTGACCTAAATCCGCAAGAATCTGAAAACACCATGGCAAGTCAACTATACACTGGCCACACCAGCAGAAAAGAATCAGGGATACCCATACTTCAAAAGACAATTAAAACACAATTTCTTTTTGGCTTCTTTTATTCCATTGATTGGTAGGGTCACACAGAGGGGAGGGCATTGCATCAGGAAGGCGACATCTCAAAGTCTAGTTCCAACCCCCACACTCATCTTAACCCCCAACAGTAAGGCAAGGGTGAAAGAAATGCACTGGGTAAAAAAGATGACATTCTAGAATTGACATTTAGAGGCTTATCCCCAAAGTAGAAAATCATAAGTCGACTCTGTATGTGTATATGTGCATGTCATCACATGCACATTCATCTTCTTGGCCAAAATACTTCTCATTTCATCATCACAATCTAATATTTATTAAGTGCTCATTAGGAAACACCTCTGTTTAGCTTATTATGTGATCAGAAAGGTTGATACGAACAGTCTTTGAAATCAGACGACTGACTCACATTCCAGTTCCTGGGGCAAGCTATATAACATCTCTGAACCCCTGTTTCTTCATCTAGAAAGTTGAGAAATATAATAAATAGTGCCTTGTTCATAGGATTATTGTGAGTCACAAATGAGATCATCCACAAAAGGCAGGCACAGTAATTGCCGTAGTTATTATTACCGCTAGCACTACCTCTGCTCCTCTATTAATATCCCATTGGGTTGCTGCAAGAGTTAAATGAGAACATATATTAACTATCTAGCACCAGTACCTGACACACAGTGAAAGATAATAAATGTTGCCACTATTTCTATCTTCTATTACATTCATCTATGGAGTATGATTATACTATCATCATCAGATAAGCTTGTAGCATCTCTCTTTAGTCCAATATTCCTTGTTTTTCCCACCAAGACCATTTCAATGGAGTGATTTTCGCACTCAAGCCCTGCAAACACAAACCCCAAATGATCTAACACTTCTTGGTGATAATAAGGCTTGGCAAGAGGAACAAAGGAGTGTAGACCGGGAGACTTATTTTCCTTCTCTGAAATGTAAGAAGGGGAAAGTTGGTGAGCTCAGAGCCTACTTCAAACTAAGACTTCACAGACCTTACCTGTCAGTCATTAGAAAGCTGGGGTCACACATACCGCCCAGCTTCCTCTCACACAAGTCTTAGTACTTGAGAACCCCAAATAAATAACTCGGAATCCAAAGGAGTAATTCTCACATACTGCAGCAAGGGCAACTTGTGAGGTATGACAAAACAGGTATGACCTGTCCAAGAATTTCTCAACTACCCGTTTAGTTTCCTTAAAACAATACCCAGCAACATTCAATTTTATTTCAGTCCTCCGTTAGTGAGCTTTCTTCTGTTTGTTTTGTTTTGTTTTCCTTTAAAGTCTAAGGGGATTGACGTAGTTTTGCCCACAACAGAGTGATCACTGCAAAGTCAGATGTCCTGACTTTACCCCATGGTCGAGGCAGTTTAACAAGGAGGTCCCTCTCTGCTCCTTATGAGCCACATTAAATAACAAGTAAGCATTCCATGTTTATTTGGTTGCAATCTATGCAATTTACCTTTCTGGGAAAAGTGCACATGGTCTTAGAGGGAGTCATGTAAAAGACTCACATGAAGACTGAGATAACATATAACAATGGTCACAGTTTGCCAATTTTAGTTGATTCCCACGAGGGTGAAGACAACTGTCTGTTGAGGGTCAAGGGGGCTCCAGGCCTATAAAGGGTAACATAAGCAACCATGCTTCCAGGAAACAGGAAGGTGGCATTTCAGCACCTCCACTGGGTGTTCCTCCTCTCTGTACATACCCTCGTCTGCAGTCCTGCTGCCCATTTGCATTTTTCGTTGGCTTCAAGAAGAACATTGCTACTGAGACTCTGGACCTTTAAACAGCAGCATATTCCAGAACCAGGGACAGTGGCAGGACACTCACCACCTCATCCCTGCCACTTGCTTACTTAATGCTTGGCAAGTGAGTCTCAAAATCCAATGAACAGGAGAGAGGAAAGGAAGAAGAAAACAATGCTAACTTTTTATCCCTATTATTTAGTTACTTTATTAGAGTTTTTCCTAACTCCTCTGCACAAAGGAAAGGGTGAGCTATAGAAAACTAAGTGGCTTTGTCATCAAAAGCCTTCACCACACTGGCACACAAACACCTGTCAGTGCAAAAGATGCCTCTTTATCAAGTCTTCATACCTACCAGGCACCAAGCACACTCCGAGCTTTCAGACTATTTTCTTCCAATGTTTTGAAGTCCCTTTCAGTTCACATGAAGGCTAACGATTTCAAAAAGGTGGGGAAAGGAAAGGAAAAGTTCTTTTCTCTTTTTTTAAAGAGAAAGGAAAAGATACTGTGCCATGATTACGAAGTCCTAAAAGCCTTTTAGCTGACAGCATAGACTTTGTTGAATAGCCTCTAAGAACCTCCACTGAGAGACACAATTCGGCAATAAAATAGAGGCAGAGCATACACAGTTTAGTATCCCCAGCCTCCCAAATCCAGGTACCCTATTTTATGCCGTAAGTCAGGTTTCTCCCTCAATAGCTTTTTGAAGCACTCAAGGTCCAGAGTGGCATCAGACCAACTGACACATAAGCTGATACATCATGTGCTGCCAACAAAGAAATTAGTTGGTACAAACTCAGCACAATCCTGCCGTTCAAACCAGAATTTCAAAAATAGCAGAAGTGGCTTAATCCTCAGCATGCCCCATGCCCCATCTCCATCAGTCCACTCAAAATGCTTAGTCCTCAGGGCCCACAATGAGCAATAACTGCCCAGCCACTTTTCCTTTGTTTTATATATAAGACAAAGTCTGCTTTCCCAAGAGCTTGCCCCACTCAGCAGAGCTCAGATCACTCACAGACACTTAGCACCTGGTCACCGAGGGCACTCACATGGCACAAGAGTGACTTATGGAAAGTTGTGGTCACAGCAGCATAAACCTACCTCTTAGGATTTTGATAGCTAAAGCATGTCTGCCATTTTCTCCTGAACACATGGTTCCAGCTTTAGGAGAATAGACGTGAGAGGAGGAAACCACAACCAACCAAGATTACTTTAAAAATCCTTACCCATCTCCCACACATCCCAAACATGAAGCCATGATCTCAACAGCATGTGTAGCATTTGGCTTGGGTGTGTGAAATACTGGTTTTTGAGTGATGGAGCACTCACCCCTACTTCAGACATACCTTTTCTCTGAAACTATTACACTCAGAGAGCTTCAAGCTCTGGCTCCAGACCCATCCATCTAACAACAGAAAGCACCTCTCAAGCTCCTTTCTGACATGAGCCCATCATTCACCATTTGCCGGTACACACGGTTTTTGCTGACAAAGCTCCATTACTAGAAAAAGCTCAGTAAGTAAAGCTGATTTGAAATAACTATATATTATATGGAGGTTGGATGAAGAAAACTGATTTGAAGTCTAGAAAATCATCATATAAAGAGGCTCGAGAAAGAACTGTTTAATTATTTAAATACCTTCACTTCCTACAGACCACACATCATTTGATTTATCATCAGTGTTAAATATTTGGTAATTTACTGGGGTCATCCGACAAAACAACTCCATATAGTAAGAACATATCAGACACTGTAATTCTTCGCTTGAAATGTCTTCGTCTCCCTGATTAATGTTTGAATACTGAGCTAATGCTATCAAACCGAGGTGCATGCCAATTTCAGCTCTCCGGTAAGAAAGCAAAGCTGAGAGCATACCAGCAGGGTAGCCTGAAGAGCAAATTATCAGGTGCCATGCTCCATTGCTGCAAGATAGTCTGAAGACATGGCTGAGATGGTCCCAACAAAGATGTGTATCCAGAATCAACTGAATGAAGATGACTGGCCCACGTGACCATCACTCCCTGACTCCGCTGCAATAGTCATCATAAAGAACAAAGTCTTGGAAGGAGGAAGTATGCCTTCTCACCTACATGCCAGACTCGTCCTGTGCCAAACTTTGCTTGTGTTGCCCCCTGCTCAGAATGTCTCATTATAGACTTTTATCTTTTGTATTTATTTTATTATAGAGATGTAGGATACAAGTCAGGATAAGGTACATAAGTAATCGATGTGCAGGTGAAGTTTGGGCCTCCAACTGGTCCTCACTTCCCCTGGCTTAGGACCAGGTACACTTTGTGTTGTTACAAGCCCCCTTCCCTACCCCGGCAGTGTTCCGTGACTGCCAATCCCTCCCTTATGCTATTGTGATTAATGTTCAGGTCCCACTTATGAGTGAGAACATGTGGTATTTGGTTCTTGGTTTCTGTGATAGATCATGAAGTATGACTGTCTCCAAGTCCATCCAATTTGCTGCGAAGTCCATGATTTGGCTCTTCTTTATGGCTGTGTAATATTCCATCACACATATGTACCACATTTTCTTTATCCAATCTACTTGCAATGGGCAGTAGGGTTGATTCCATGTTTTTGCTATTGTGAATAGTGCGCAATAAACATGCATATACAGGTGTCCTTTTCATAGGATGATTTGTATTCCTCTGGGTATAGCCCCAGAAGGGGGATTGCTGGATCGTATGGAAGGTCAATTTCTAGTTCCTTTAGAAATCACCACACAGTTTTCCATAGAGGTTGGACTGGTTTGCACTCCCACCAAGAGTGTAGAAGCATCTGCTTTTCTCTGCAAGCACACCCAGCATCTATTGTTTTTTGACTTATTAATGATGGCCATCCTTACTAGAGTTAGGTGGTATTTCAATGTGGTTTTGATTTGCATTTCTCTGATGATGAGTGAGGCTGAGCACTTTTTCATGTGTCTGTTGAGACAGCCTTATCTTATGTTCCATGTCCACTCCCTCGATCACACTCAACCCCTCCAGACTCACCCCTTTGCTCTCTGGCCCAGCTGAAGCCTCTCCGTTTTGTCTATTCCTCTTCCCAGACCTTTCCTGCGTCCCCAGCGCTTCCCATAAGGGGTCCTGGCATGTGGCCTGAGCCACGCTCTCCTGTGGTTCCCCATTGCCTGGCATCTCTCCAATTTCAATCCTTTCCCTTGTCAAGGTCATGGCTGTCCACATGTACTTGAGCCACCTGCATTGCTATGTACTTAACCTTGTTCTTCAAATCAACTCCCTACTTAAATATGTTTATTTAAAATGAAATGCTATATGTCTCCCATAAATGGAAAAACAGTACCTTTCTAATATTCCTTAAAATAAATATTAATGGAAACCTATGAAGATTTAAAACACCTGTGGATCACCTATCATAAGGAACTTTTCTTCACAGCACCATTTGAAATCAGAATTTATTTGTGACTATTTATGTAACAGGCTGTGAGCTACACACCATCAACTGCTTAATGGTGTGTAGCTGCAAAAGGAAATAGTATGGGATGAAGAAAAAATACTGAAGAAGGGGGAAAAAGTGCAGAGAAAGAAGATGCCTCTGAAAATGATCTGTTGTGGGGCCAGGTGAAGATTTCAGAAAGCTTCTTCTAAGTTGCAGCATGGACGGGCATCTCCAAATAGAGTGTCACCTGCTGAGTTTTTAGCAGTCTTTCTAAAACTTGTTAATTTGTATTTTGATCCTGGTTTTCAAATGGCAGTCTTTTTGTTTGTTTGCTTACTTATTATTTGTCATCTCTCATTCTAGATGTCATCTATTAAGGTAGGGGGCTTTTGTTTTTTAAATCTCACAGCTACTAGATGAGTATTTCCTGCTGGGATGAATGTGGTGAGTTTCATCTTGTCCTGTGTTTGTGAGAAGTCAGAAAGACTGTAGTTAAAGTTATTAGAGTCAATTTTCATGGCACAGATGGGTTTGTATTTTTTGACAAAGTGAAGCTTTAAATTTTTTTCTGGTAAAACTCATCTACCCTTTCCCTTGTTTCAATTTCCAGTTTCATGTTTATTAAGTTTTCTGTTACACCCAGGATTACAGAAATATTAACCAAAATATGCTTCTAATGTTTTTATGGTTTCATATTGATTTGGATCTTTAATTTGTCTAGAACAGTCTAGAACAAGAAACAGGAAGCTAACTATTTCTTTTCAAGGAGTTAGCCATTTGTCCAAGCTGTTTATTGAAAAAAGCCTATGAGCCACGTGTGGTGGCTCACGCCTGTAATCCCAGCACTTTGGGAGGCTGAGGTGACAGGATTGTGTGGTAACATGTGCCTATAGTCCCAGATACTTGGAAGGTTGAGGTGGAAGAATCTTCTGAGTCCATGAGGCCGAGGTTGTGGTAGCCATGAGTGTGCCACTATACTTCAGCCTGGGTGACAGAGTGAGACTCTGACTCTAAACAAAGAAAAAAGAAAAGAAAAAAATCCTATGATTTTCCCACTGATTTGAAAGATCATCTTTTAATGTATTAAATGCTTATGTAACTTCAGGTGGACATGCAGATTTCTTATTCTGTTCCATTGCATTCTTGCATCAGGAATTCCATGTTTAAAATATTTTAGCTTTAATATTTCATAAGGCAAATCATATACCTCACCTATTTGGTTTCTTTTTAAATATTTCTTGCTAGAAAATGGACGTTTTTACAACATTATGTCTTTCTGTTCAGGGACATGTATATCAATCCATTTGATAAATAATTTGCATTTCTCCAGCAAGAGTTGAAGTCTTCTGACTTTAGGTCCTGTGTGTGTTTTCTACTTTAGTTTATTCCTAGGAATTTCAAATGTCTTATTGAATTGTGAATGGGATCTTTTTTCCCCAATATATTTTGTTACAGCTATTTTGGGGCATTTGGCAAGCCACAAGGTTTTGTATGTTTATTTTGTAACTGGCCACCTCACTGGATTCTCTTTTCAGTATGAATAGCTTCTTTTCCCCTGTGGTTTTCTTTTGGGGTTTTACTTCTGTACCCTTTTGTGGCAATAGCCCAGGCAATCCAGGCCGAGTCCTGGCACTCTGGGTCCCGGCTGACTCTCTCAACGTGGCCCTGGCTCCTGCTTGGGGAAGAGGCATTTCACCCTTCATAAGCGTACAGGGATCAATCTCCAAACAAAATATTTTTTCCGTGAAGGAGCTTCTTTTACGTCAGTCGGTATTTTGGTCAGGAATTACAGAACGTCCTTCGCAACAAGTTAAAAACACGTTGCTCTTTAAAACCAGGCCTTTTCCAACAAGATCAACAACAAATGTGTTGCTTTTCTCACACCTTAGACATGTAGGAAAATGTGTACTCAGGGAGCTGGCCAGATGCCTGCCTGGGGAAGGTGCCAGGCTGGATGAATGCTCCAGGACAGGGGCTCAGCTCGTCTTGTTTGCCAGACTTTGAGTAGCTAGCTGCTAAGAGTCCTTCCAAAGCCCACGGGCCTCCTGGTCCTTAGAGCACAAGCCAGGGCAGCTGGCAGCCTCTACCTGGAAGAACGGCTCTACACAACGCAGAGAGAGCTGCGTGGATTTGCCGACTGCGTGCATCGCTGTGTGTTTTGTTTGCATCATCTCACTTAGGATTCAAACAACACAGAGAAGGTGCCACTTTTCTCCTTTTATGAAGAGGAACCGCGGCTTTGCATGTTTAATTTCCAGCCGGGCTTGGTGGCTCAGTCTGTAATCTCGCACTTTGGGAGGCTGAGGTGAGTGGATTGCCTGAGCCCGCGGGTTCGAGACCCGCCTGGGCAACTTGGCGAGACTTCATCTCTACAAATAATTCAAAAAAATCAGCCGGGCGTGGTAGCGCACACCTGTAGTTCCAGCTACTTGGAAGGCTGAGGCAGAAGGATCACCGGAGCCCAGCAGGTCGAGGCTGCAGTGGCCGGGAGCGGCCACTGCACTCCAGTCTGGGCGACAGAGTGAGACTCCAACTCAAAAAATAAATAAATAATAAATAAAGTAATTTCCTCCAGGCCTCGTAGACATTCAAGGACAGAACCTGGATTTGGACCCAGTTTAAACCAGCAATTCTCAAACGTTTTGGTCTCAGAACCCCTTTGAACTCTTAATTAACTAATCAAAAATTACTGAGGGCTTTGATGAGCTTTTTAAAACATGCGAGTTATACATATTGTAATTTAATGTGTTTGAAATTAAGACTGACTTATTTTTCTATTTATTTTGCATTGCTACATATTGATATGTATATCATACATATTTCGGGGGGTACGTGTGACATTCTGATAACTGTATATAATGTGTTATGATCTAATCAGGGTAATCAATGTATCTATCACCTCAAACATTTATCTTTCCTTTGTGGTGGAACATTACAAGTCTTCTCTTCTATTTTGAAATAGACAATAAATGATTATTAACTGTAATTTCCCTACTGTATTATCAAATACTAGATCTCGTTCCTTCTATATAACTGTGTTTCTGTATCCTTAACCAACTTCTGAGGGACTTTAAAGCACAAGAACACACAGTGCACACCCATCCACTGTTAGTATGGTGACAGCATCACACTTGCCTTAAATTGCTGCCACACCCTCCAGAGAGAATGACAGTGAGAATGAGGAGTAACATCGTGGCCCTATCATGAACATGGCTTGCACCTGAAGACCCCTGGAAAGGTCCTGGGCCCCAGGGCTCTCAGGACGACTTTGAGAACCGCTTGGTCCTCTCAACTGCTGAGAATCCGGGTCTATGTGAGCACAGATCAGGGCAACTTGGCGTCTTTGTGCTGGAAGGATGATTTAGAGGAGGTCATTGCGACCAGAGAAATTCAAGAAGAATGAAGAGGATGGTGATGAGGGAGGAGCCAACACTCCTTTGCTGAGTGACTCCTGTGCAGACTGTGTTCCCAGTGCTGTCTCCTTCACTGGTACTCCGTGTGCCCCAATCCATGATGGAGACACCAGGGCCACCACCATCCACTGAGGCTGAGAGGAATGAAGATCAGGCAGCTGGTGAATGGTCCTCGGAGACTGAGCAGAGTGCCCTGCTGGGATGACTCTCAATGACTTTCCCAGCCCTTGCTCGCCCAAGAGAGGCTCTTACCTGGTGTTTTGGCCTGATGTTTGGTTGACCAAGCAGAGAGTGTTGCGGTCCAGGCTGTTCTAGCACTTTCTTCCATCAATCAGCAAACCTCAAAGCCCCTACTGCCCTGCAGACTAATCCTGATGGCAGATATTTTGTTTGCTTTGTTTTGTTTTTTTGGAGTCTCACTCTGTGGCCCAGGCTGGAGGGCAGTGACACCATCACAGTTCGCTGCAGCCTCGACCTCCTGGGATCAAGCAATCCTCTTGCCTCGGCCTCCCAAAGTGCTAGGATTACAGGTTTGAGCCACCGCGCTCAGCTTGGTGACAGATAGTAAGTATCAACTAAACAAATATATAATGCCAGCCTGGGCAAAGTGCTACAGGGGGCAGGCAAAGATGTCACTCTTCCCTTGGGCTTATGAAGAAGGGACTCTCATCTAACCACCCAGTTGTCTGCCATCTGCCTGCTGAGTGACCCAAAAGCCCACCCAGGGCCCCCTCCCACACAGCCTCTCTCCTTGCTGCTCCCTCTGTCTGGGTTGCTCTGTCAGCCCCTCCCTCTCTTCCCCAGCTACTCCACCTCCCCAAAGCTATCCTCAGAGACACACAGTAAAGCCTGCACCCTCTCCGGCCCCACCCCTGGCCAGGGCCAGCAGGACTTGGAATTAAGTCGTCTTTCCATGCCGTCCCTGCTGGGCTCTGGGAGGTGGCTGTAGTTGTTCTGGCAGTATCTCACACCATTTGGCCCAGCCATGTCGGTTGTCCCCCATCGCACCGGCCTCCCTCCTCACCAGGGGCCAGGCCAGGTTCTGCCTCTTCGCTCCCGTTCTCATCGCTTCCTTCTCAAGGGGGGCCATGCTCTATCCTTCCATGTGTCAGGGATGGCCCCAGCTAGACCCCAGCCTGCCCCTTTTCACTCTAAGGTCCACTCATTGCCTGCTGACCTAGCCCAGGCGGGACACAGACCCTGTCCTGAGGGAAGGCACAGCTCAGCTGGGAGACAAGATTCCCTCCAGAGCACACAGTGATAAGAGGAGGGGAAGGGGGCCCGGGGGGCTTTGGAGGAGGCTGGGACGCAGCCAAAGGAGATGTGGGGTCACCAGAGCAAAAGGCTGATGTGAGGGGCCAGGTCCTCTGCAAAGGCGGTTGCTCCTCGGAAATGGGAGGAGGTCCCGGGCCTGGAGAATGAATGACAGGAGCTACCTCACCCCTCTGAGCCTCAGTTTCCTCATCTGTGAAACGGGAGCGAGAAGACCTACCGGGAGGGCACCAGCGCACAGCCGGCTTCATCTACGTCTGCCGAGCAAAGGCAGCCCAGGCTCCTTCGGCCCGCCCACCCGACCCCGCGAGCTTTCCCCCTCTCCCGGCCGCAGCCGCACAGGCTGCCGGGAGAGGGCGTAGCTTCGGGCTTTTGGAGGGCCCGGCTCCGGCGCGCCCCAGCCCCGCGGCGGGCCGGTGGAGCGGCGTGGGAGCCGGCTCGCGCGCCCCTCGCCCCCAGCCGCTGGGCCTGCGCCAGGGCGTCCGGAGAGCACGGCCCGAGCTGCGAGAAGCCGCTCTCTCTCGGCCGGTTTGGTCGGCCGCTCTCGGCTTTGTTTCTCCTCCTCCCTCGCGGGATTGCTATGAAAGGAATGTGCGCATTCCAGCCTGAGCTGGGCCAGGAATGCAGGCCCGGCGACCTCCCCACCCCGGCCGCGCTCCGCCCCCCGTCCCGCGGCCTGGGAGCCCGGAGCCGCCGCCGACACTGGGCCCACGCGGCTGCAGGGGGAGATTCCTGGGCATTTGAGGTGAGATGAGAGAGGCCAGGAACGCACGCCCCAGGACGCTCCTGGCACAGTCACACCCCGCCCAGAGGGTGCGCACACACACACAC
>CAUYQG010102773.1:0-19525 GCA_963574415.1 Tarsius wallacei
CTCATTTGTTGTCTTGCAGGGGTTCTCTGAATCTCTTGTGTTTGAATTTTTGCATCACTGATTAGATGAGGGAAGTTTTCTTGAATAATCTCATGGAAAGTTTGTTCCCACGTGGTCTCTGTCTCTCTTTCTGCCTCAGGAAGGCCAATTACTCTTAGGTTCAGTGTCTTGAAGTAACCGCTCATCTCTTGAAGGTTTTGTTCTGTCTTTTTGAGCTTATTTTCTGTGTTTTTAACAGTTTGGGTTAGTTCTATATTTTGGTCCTCAAGCTCTGAGATTCTTTCTTCTGCTTGGGTAATTCTGCTTTCCATGCTTATCAGTTTGTCATTTATTTCATTCACAGTATTCTTTATTACTGTTATCTCAGTTATCAACTCCTTCCTAGTTTCTTCTTATCTCTCCTCAATTCTTTTTAATCTCTCCATTAATATCTTGATATCTAGGTTTGTAGTTTGAGACCAGTCATTCTGGGGGCTCTTCATTGTTTGCATTCCAAAGTCAGTTTTCTTAGTGTTTGCCCTCCCAGGGGTCTGGGAGAGACCCATATTCTTCTTTTGGTTTTCTTCATTTGTGTAGATTTTTCTCTCTCTCCCCCTTTCCCTCCCCTTCTTTTATTCTGTTTTTCAGGGAAGGTGGGGTTGCTTTTGCTTCACTTGTGCAATATCCTGTCCTTCCCTATGAGGGTCCTCTGGTTTGTTCTCTTTTGAGGTTGGGGTGTTCGCTGAGGGCTGTACTTTTTGCAGTTTTGAAGTTTAATTGAGGGGGAACTGTGATTCAGAATCTATATGCTGATTCCAGCATCCACCAACTGGTGTATGAGCCCACTGGAACCTATTTCCCACTGCCTTACAATCTGTCTGTGCAGCAGTATGTAGATTTGGTCCCACTGATCTCTCTGGAGTTCTTCCTCATCCTTTTCTGGCAACACCTTTTGTCCCACAGCTGGTTCAGTGTAGAGGGTGGGGCGCCTGGAACTCAGCACTTGTCAGGTTCCCATTTTGAAGTTTTATGGAGACTGAATAGCTAATTTTAAAACCTCTGATAGGCAGAAGTAATTTCTGCAATTTTTCAAATGAAGAGGCAAAGACCCAATCCCTCACTTGAAACCACTGGTGGCCATGCCCTAAGAATCAGAATGACCAAGAAATAGATTCTCACTAAAATTGCAACCAAACCTCAGCACAAATTAATTCCTAGTTATATTGAGATGATAAACCCTGCAACCCTACCCTACTCTGCATTTTGTGTTCCCAACAGAGGAAATGTTCTCTAGTGAAAAAGGATAGTATCTGGGTTTATATATTACAATTTCTGATAAATAATAAAAGAGACAGACAATAGAAGCAAACCTATAAACAATTCATATATCCCACATTTTAAAGTAACAAAATCATACTTAAAAATAATTACCACTAATATGTTTAAGAAAATAGATGAAAAGCTGAGCAAAAATAAGTAGAAACATGTGGAACAAAATAATTAAAGAATTTAAATCTATGTGAAAGAACCAAATGCATATTCTAGAACCAAAAATATAATATCTGAGGTAAGAACATAAGCAAGTCTTTAACAGTAGACTAGACCCAAGTAAAAACAGAATTAATAAGCTAGAAGACAAATCAATAGAATGTACTGAAATTAAAGTATATTGAGAAGTAAGAATGTGACTAGAAAAGAAGAAAAAGTATATGAGGAAAATACAGAACATGCTCAAAATTTTCAATATGTGTGAAAGTAGAATTCTATAAGGATAGAATAGAGAAAATGAGACAGAAGCAATATACAAAGAATAAAGCAGATTTAATTTCCAAAACTGATAGAAGACATGAATTTACAAAGGCATAAAGTTTAACCAAGCAGGATAAATATAAAAAGACACAGATTTAAGCACATCACAATATAATTGCTAAATGCCTAGGACAAATTAACACTAAAAGACAGCCAAAGGAAATGCGAGTTTACTTTTAAAAGTACAGCAAGCAGATTGATAGTTGACTTCTCTAAAGAAGTAATATGTGCAAGAAGACAATGGAAGTAAATCCTACCGTGTTTAAGAACACAATTGCCAATCTAAAATTCCACATTTAACGAAAATATCTTTCAATGGTACAGGTAAAATAAAGACTTTTATCTGACAAGGAAAAAAACACAAAGGAATTGTTTTCAACAGGGCTGTAATAACATACACTAAAAAGAGTTCTTTGGGCTGAAATAAAATAATCCTAAATATAAACACAGAGGGAAATGAAAAACACTAGAAAATATAAATATGTGGGTAAATATGAAACATATGCTTACAAAATATTAATAACAATGCCTTTTGGAGTTAAAAATATAAGAAGAACATGAAAACAATAATGCAAAGGTTTCCAGAGGATGAAAATTGAAATTCTATGTTCTGAATTTCTACATGATTAAGAAATTATTAAAAGTAGTAATTAGATTGTATCCCAAGAGGTCAAAGATATATTTTCCAATCTTTGAGATGCCCACTAAAAGAAGAGCAAAAGATGTAGAATTAACAGGTTAATTCTAAGAAGACATGGAACAATAAAGTATAATGCAAAAACCTAAAACATATACCTGAAAATGAAAGAAGAGAAAATCATTAAGAATAGAAAAAACAAATCTATTTAAAACAAGCTTAGTTTAAAAGTCTATATCTCCAGAAAAATGTAAGGCTAGTATATACTCTAATGACTAGGTTATTGAGTTTTTTTTTTTTTTTTCTTTTTTTTTTTTGAGTTGGAGTCTCACTCTGTCGCCCAGACTGGAGTGCAGTGGCCGCTCCCGGCCACCGCAGCCTCCACCTGCTGGGCTCTGGCAATCCTTCCACCTCAGCCTTCCAAGTAGCTGGAACTACAGGCGCGCGCTACCATGCCCGGCTGATTTTTTTTTGATTTATTGTAGAGATGAGGTCTCGCTTGCCCAAGCGGGTCTCGAACCCGCGGGTTCAGGCAATCCACTCACCTCAGACTCCCAAAGACGCGGGATTACAGGCTGAGCCACCGAGCCAGGCTGGTTCTTGAGTTTTTAACATCCATACAGATTGAGGGACATGATTTTCAGCTTAGATGGTGCTGCAAGTTGAACAAAGATTTCTGCATGGGAGCTGAGACTCTAGGCTTTCATAAAGAGTTTGTCTATAAATACTCTACTCTTCTGCTCAGGAAAGTAATGCCAAAAACTTGCCTTTCCCCCAGGTCTAAGGAAAGGCAAGACAAGACATTACAAGAAAAAAAAGACAAAAATTTTTTTCTTAAAAATTTTAACACCAGGTCTACACTATATGAAAATTGAAAATTACATTTATGCAAAATATAAAACCTTATCTTTGGTGCTGAAACCTGAAATTCATCTAAGAAAAGTAATTGTTGTCAACTTTCAACAACTCAGGAAACATTGAACAACCAGGAAATAAAAATCCTCATTAAAAATCGACTAAACTTTGCACTTAAAAAACACAAGAGGAAATAATTCACCATGAAATATGATCTACTACCACAATAACTTAAAGAATTTGCATCCCAAGAACTTGATATAATATTAGTAAGAGCACAAAATAAGATTGCTAAAAATGATTATAGACATATTTAAAAAAATAGCAAAATAAAAATAAATAAAACCCAAGATAAAAGAAGATGTTTTAAAATAATCAAATAGAACTTATGTAAATATGAGGAAAAATAGTTGTCCACAAATTTGAGTACCCATATACACTAAAATTTGAAGCAAAATATTCACTTAAGATATTTTCAAATAAAAACTGAGGTAACTGGTGATTTCAAAACCATTGATTTAAAAAACTAAATGGTTTATATTAGAAAAAAGAAGTTGAACCCAAAGGAAGAAATGAATGCAAAAAGCAATGGATAATTGCAAAATTGAAAAATATCTGCCTAAATATATATAAACATTGTCTTTAGATTTAAATAAACAAATTCACAATATTAATGACTAGTTGGAAATGCTCAGCTTTTTTTCCTCTATATTATGACCATAGAAAATACTCCAAATAATTGTTTAGATGCTACTTTAAAGTTCTCTTTAACTTCTTTAAAATATATCTTTTGATTTTAAAAGTATTTTTTTTAATCTCCTGAAGAAGAAAGCTTAAGAGACTAACTCCTTTTCTCTCATATGAACACAGGTGATTTTTATCTTCATTTTTGGTTTAGATATATAATAGGAATTTTTTCACAATTAAATTATATTTCAATATGAGAACCAAGATACAGGAAGATACAAATATACACGTTATGTTCACATAAACATATACAAAACACATATGTTAGGTGCAATTTAACTTTAAGAATAATTTTTTTGCACATTTATAAATTTTAATTTGTTTAGCAAATCAAAGTGTTCAATTGAGGGCAAGTCCTCTGTTATGCAGAATGTAAATCCTATTTTTCTAAAAAAAAAAATTATTTTTGTAACTTCTATTTTCCAGAATTGAATAAACCTATAAGTTGGTTAATGCCATCCTCAATCCTTCACTTTACTGATGCTGCTAGGTGTATTAAAGGAAAGAATTATAACAGTACATGCATTTGCATTGGTTTGGTTCACTTATGCTGATTCTAGGTCACCTATAATGTAATTTAAAATCCACATATGTTACAAATTGGTAATTTGGTACATAGCTCGATATTTCCTTTCCCAAATTGACCAGGGATGTTAGAAAATAACATAATGGGCTAATTTAAATTTCCAACTTTTTTTTATTCTCTTCCAATTGGAGGTACTAATGAGCAGGGTCATGAAAAAAAGGTGATCAGTAACAAAAATATAGTAACAGCAAGAGATATGACTAATCTTCGAACTCAAGAGTTGGCGTTAATTAAAAAGTGATGCTTTTAAAAACAGGTTTAAGGCATGTTGAAGTGTAGCATTTCTTAAGTTATAAGATGTTTTGAAAAAAATACATCTTGCAAGTTGACTCTTGGGTGTTATATTTTCTAGCGTTACATATTGAAGAAAACATCACAACTTGTGAAATTCCCAACACCCATATGACTCATCAATATGAAGTAATCTATATGGAAGAGCTAACTTAACCTTTCACTCAATTCCAATGTGATTTTAGCCATCTTCACAAAAGTCAAATAAAGCTCTTAAAAAGTTTATCTAAATTTAATCTGTACATAGTTATTGCAAACATTCCAAGTTGAGGATGGCAAAATGTTCCTTCAATTTCTGTAATTACACAAAAGTGAGGCCTAATTTCCACATCCAGTTTTTCTTGACTTAAAGAAATATTGGAATTTAATACTGAAAGAAAAAAATATATGTTCAGAAATTATCACAGATGTTTACATATTTTAAAACTTTAAATGTTGATATTCCATAAGTGGATGAGTACACCTTATCAATGCTTTCTGTAATGCAATTCTAAAGTGAAGAAGATGAAGTAGCTCAGCACAGAATAAGTTAATTCCAATGGAAGTATTTTTAGAAAAGTATATTTATGATCCCAAGGCTGAGTTCTTGCAAAAGACTATATGTTGCTTTTATCAACTTGAGAAATTAAAAGGAGAAAGAAAGAGCATTATTATGACTTATCATCATTGGTACTGCCTAAGTACTTTACTTAATATGGTACAAATAATGAACTCTAGCAATCATTTTTTTGTCCTTGGTGGTCAAGGTCCACATTAAAGAATACATAGCAAAGATACATATTGTTATTATGTTATGTTTATCTGACAATTGACATACATAAAATAGGGTTACCCTAGTTAGATCTCCTTATGTAATAAGCAAACATTTAAAAATATATATATTTGCTTTCCTTGGATACAAATTTCAACTATATTCTCCATAGACAATTCACATTTTCATTTTTATTTTTTCTATGTGAGAAAATAATACATTTTTGTCTTTACATCAATATGTTTCTGCCTTTGTCTAGGGGTGGTTTAGTTATTTCCAGCTTTTTTTTTTTTTTATAAATGTTCCTCCATTGGCAATATTGACCAGAGGGAAATTCAGATGGAGAATGCATTATAAAAGAAGAACAAAAAGAACACATATTCAATTATTTTTTAAAAAGAGTAAAAATATCAAGTTTAGCTAGTAGAAAAAAATGAGTTATGATATATTTAGGAGAAACTATAAAGATCGGCAAGAAATTATAAAAAGACGGGGAAAATAATGGAAAGCCGATGAAACAGTAGAAGCATTTTTTTAAGCATTTAAGCATTTTTTAGCACAAACCTGGAGTGAACCAAGAACACAGTAAGAGCTTTACCAAGTAAAGTCAATGTTTCTGTGAAGATTGAACTGCTAATGGAAACTTTTCATACCATATTCACTAAGGAGCTTCCACCTTGTGATAATGACATTATAATGAAAAAACCACATGCGAATGAGAAAAATAATAATAATAGGTAGAGCCACATATTGTCTATAAAGCATCAATGTGAAGAAGAGATTAGGGAAGACGGGGTGGGAGTGTGCCACGGTGGAGTTGGTGGAGTGAAGGAGCTGCTGCATGAAGAGAAAGGAAAGTAGAATAGAGGATAAAATTATGTGTAGAAGAATGGAAGTGAGCCTATGCACTTGGAAGATCCTAAGTTTAATAAATGTATTTTTTTCTCACTGGGAATGATTGAAATGAGTGTAGACTAGTAGTTTTCAACTCAGGGTAATTTTGCCACCCAAAGGACATTTGGCAATATCTGGAGGTAGTTTTAGACATCATAACTGGAGGACAGGAACTCTGGTATTTCATGGATGATGACTAGAGATACTGCCAAATATATCCTACAACACAGAGAACAACTCCCACAATAAATAATTATGTATTCCAAAATATCAATGGTATCAATAGTGTTAAAGTTGAGAAACTCTTCTGTAAATAATAATATTGTTGCCAATTGAAGTTGTCTCATTTCTCTATTTCTTAGTATTGCTGATAGAACTTGGCCTAATAATGATAAAAACTTACTTTTCTGATAATCTGATGAAGTTAAATTGGAATTGGGTAGAAAACGGGCAAAAGACATTCTAATAAAAGTATATATAGATGCAAATAAGCATACTAAAAGATGTTAGACATAAAGAAAATGCAAATTAAGACCATGATGAGATACCACTACACACCTATTATAACAACAGCAATTAACAATAGTGACAACACTAAATATTAGAGAGGATGTAGAGAAACTAGATCTTTCGCACATTGCTGCTGGGAATGAAAATGGTACAGCCAGTCACTCTGGAAAATAGTTTGGCAGATTCTCCAAAACGAAACTAAAACTAAACAGGGAGACTTTTGGGAAGATACCTGTTCTTCTCATTAAATACAAGTAAAAAACCCAGAAATGATTTATAAAACAAATACACACTGTCTCTGAAAGGTGAAGAGAAGGAAGACATACTATACACATTAAGGCACATGGAACAACATGGAAGTGGGTTCCGTTTTTCTATTTTGCCTCATACACCAGACTTGTTCCTGAAGAAGCAAGCAATACTAGAAATATCAATGAGCACAAACAGAAAAAGAACCAACAAAAGCTTACTTTCTCTGGAAACAGGCTGAGGAAAGGAAACAATGAATTTTTTTGCCAAACATCTGCTCTACTGAAGCTAAACTCCACAGAAAAAAATGTAGTCCCAACCCCACCTTTGTTAGCAAAGACTATAGTGAGATATCCAAATTCTCCATTGGGCAATGTAAGGGAAGTCCATATAGGGAGTCAGGACTTACAACCCTACCAGGTGGTGATGTGCTTCTCCTTTTCCCATCATACCCAGTATCAGTGAATTCTAAAGTGATGAGGATCCTAGACTTCCACATCCCCCAACACAGTAATGAAATATCTCTACACCTCCCTGCTTGGATGCTGTCAAGACTTTTCTTATTACCTAGCGCTGATAAGATCACCTGCCTCACCCCATGTTGTCAGTGAAGGTCGCTTGGGAAGCAACAAGGAAGCACTCCTACTTCTTTCAGCAAAGAGGCCAATAGTGCTACAGAGAACCTTAATTCCCATTCTCACCATGTAGTAATGAAGAGCCTATACCTTGGATGTCAACAAATGTCAAGTGAAGAACCTGGATTTGTACCCCCACTGGTTAAAACAAGGTAGTAACCTTTACTTGCCAGAACAGTGTCAGAAGCCACCTAAAACAGAAGTTTAAATAAGATTCAGGGTCTTATAATATAATACAAAAAATGTCATGGTTTCCACTGAAAACCATTCACCATACCAAGATCCAGGAATATATAAAACTGAATTTTGAAAAAACAATTATTAAATGATAGCACCAGGAAAAGAGAGATGTTAGCATTATCTAAAAAAGATTTTAAAGCAAATATAATAAATGTGCTTTAGTGAATAACCATGAACACGTTTGAAACAAATGGAAAAATAGTCTCAGCAAAGAAGTAGAAAATATAAAGAAGAACCAAACAAATGTTAGAACTAAACAAGATAATACCTGAAGCACAAACTCAATGGCTGGACTCAACAGCAGAAGAGAGGGGACAGAGGAAAAAATTAGTGAATTAAACAGAAATCATCCAGTCTGAAGAAAGGAGAGAAAATATTTTTTGGGGGAAAAAAGAACAATCCTCAGGAACCTGTGGGACTATAACAAAAGTTCTAACATCCATTTAGGCTATGTCTCAGAAGGAATGGAAAAAGAAGGCGGGGCTGAAAAAGTAGTAAAAAAAAATGGTTGAAAACTTTCCAGGTTTGGCAAAAGACATAAATTTATATACTAAAAAAGCTTAGAGACATGAGCTTTGTTTTTTATTATATTTGACAAAATTACTAGGAAAATACTTTACAAGGATATAGGGACATTCAGCATCATCAACCACAAAATCCAATTGACATATGTAGAATATTCCACCCTCAAATGGCAGAATTCACATTCTTTTCAATATCAACAGAATACATACCAAAATAGACCATATCCTGGTTCATAAAACAAAGCTCAAAAATCACCAAAATAAAATCCCAAATATGGGACATAGAAGACAAAAATATCAGTGAAACAAAAACCTGGTTCTTTGAAATGAGGGACCCCTAGCTAGACTGACCAAGAAAAAGAGAGAGAAAGCCCAAATAAACACAATCAGAAATGCAAAAGATCAAGTCACAACTGACCCCAAAGGGATACAAAAGATTATCAGAGATTACTATGTACATGTGTATGGAAACAAATTTGAAAGCCTAAATGAAATGGAGAACATTAAATACATCACACAACCTCCCCTGGTTGAAAACAGGAAGAAATGAGATCCTAAATAGACCACTAACAACCTAAGAAATCAACTGTGTCATAAGAAGACTACCTACAAAAAAAAAAAAACAAAAAACCCTGAACTGGATGATTTTCCAACAGAATTGTGCAAAGCATACAAGGAGGAGCTGATACCTGTCATGTGGAAAGTGTTCCAGGCACTGAGAAAAATGGAACTCTCTCCAAATCATTTTATGAAGCTAACATCACATTGATACCTAAAGCAGGTAAAGTTACAACAAAGAAAGAGAACTACAGGCCAATATCCTTGGGGGACATAGATGTTGAAATTCTCAACAAGATTCTAGCAAACCAGATCCAACAACACATCTCAAAAATCATCCACCATGACCAAGTAGGCTTCATCCTCAGGATAAAGGGTTGGCTCAACATCTACAAGACCATACACATAATTAAATACATCAACAGATGTAAAAACAAAACCACATGATTCTATCATTAGATGCAATTAGAGCTTTCCATAAAATCCAGCATCCCTTCTTGATAAAAACTCTCAAATATCTAGACATAGATAGAACATACTTTAAAATATTAAGAGCCATCTATAAGAAATCCACACCACCATACTGAAATTGGAACCATTTCCTCTGAAAATTGGAACAAGACAAGGATGCCCACTCTCACCCCTCCTTTTCAACATAGTATTGGAAGTCCCAGCTAGAGCAATCAGACAAGAGAAGGAAATCAGGGGTATCCAAATAGGAAAAGAGAAAGTTAAATTATCCCTCTTTGCAGATGACATGATACTGTATCTTGAAAACCCAAGAGAATCTGTCATAAACCTCCTTGAACTGATAAAGGACTTTGGTAAAGTCTCAGTGTACAAAATAAATGTGCAAAAGACAGTCATATTCCTATACACAAACAATAAGCAAACAGAAATTCATATAAAAAGCACAATCCCATTCACAATAGCCACAATAAAAATGAAATACCTTGGCATCTTCCTAACCAGAGAAGTATAAGACCTTTACAACAAATACTACAAAACATTGCTCAAAGAAGTCAAAGATGACACAAACAAATGGAAAAATATTCCATACTCATGGATTGGAAGAATCAATATTGTTAAGATGTCTACCCTACACAAGGCAATCTACAGATTTAGTGCAGTACCCATTAAATTACCAGCAACATTCTTCTTAGACCTGGAAATGAAAATACAGGAATTCATATCCATTCTGACTGGAGTTAGGTGGTATCTCAGTGTAGTTTTAATTTGCCTCTCCTTGATATGCAGGTGGCAAACAAGCATCCAAAATGTTGTTCAAATTCATTTGCCTTTAGAAAAATGCAAACACAATTGCTTTTTTTCCAGTTTATCTCTTCTTTTTTTCCCTATACTGGCACCATTTCAGAAATATTGATCTAAAACAAGCCTGAAGATAATTCTGCAGATTTCTTTATATTTAATCCCACTTGGATTTATCAATGTTTTAATAATACTATGGTCTAAAAATTATGCCTCAAACTTAAAAAAAAAATTATTCCTTTCATCTGCCTGAAAATCATGAAACAAGAAATTAGCTTCACAGACTTTAGACATGAGTTTTCCTTCATTTTTAAAATTAAAAAAAGAGAGAGAAAGAACTGTTAAGTGATTGAATCAAAATTCCTCCTTGCAGGTCAGTAATTTATAAAATAATATCCTTTTTAAGTAAATAGTTTATATAGATTATTTACATGAAAAGCACTCAGAAATAAAATGAAATATTTTCTCTTTCATTTCTGTATGTACATATATACATTTTAGATATAGTATATAAATTTGACTGTCCAGATTAATCCCAATCATTTCTTTGGTTTGCAATAAACTCAATATTCTCCAAAAATTATACAATAAAAATCTGTAAAATACAAAATTAAGCTATAAAAAGTAACTATTTTAGTCATATTGGTGACAGAAAGTAGGTAGTAGTGATCTCCCAGAGTTTTATTTGTATGTATACATTTGAGCATATACTGTTTATACTTAAAATTTATTCTGTTTTGTGAGAATTGAGTTTGAGGATGTTTTCAAATACTTAATGATATTTGGATTTGGATTTCTCTACTATTACTCATATTTAGAAAATTATGGAGGACCCAAAACTTGCAGAATCCTTCAACTTATTTTTCCATCTAGTCTTTTAATTTTTTTTTATTTTTAATTTTAAAGATGTAGGGTACAATTCAGTTAGGTATACAAATGTTCATTATGCAGGTACCCTTGTTGATGAAGTGTGCCCTCCTCTCCCTGGCAGTTTCCCACTACTGTCAATCTCACCACCCTCCCTCCCCTGGCAGATTCCCAGTACTGCCAATCTCATTTTTTTTTTAGATTTTCAGTTTGTGAATGGGTATTTTTGAGTAAGAGTACATCAACGGGTGTGGGGGGGATGGGCGGGTTGTCGTATGTTTGTATGATTGTACGTTTTTGTTTTTGTTTTTTCTGTCTTTGTTTCTTTGTTTATTCATTAGTTGGTATGCCTGCCTGTTTTCCCTCTTTTTCTTCTCTCTTGCCACCTTTCTTTCGTCTTCTTCCTTCTTTAAAATAGTTTTGTTGAGATGTCATTTGCATCTCATAAAGTTTGCCCATTTGAAATATACAATTCAATGTTTTAAAATAAATTTACATGATATAACCACCACAATAATCTAATTATAGAACATTTTTAATCCCCAAAGAAAACTTACACCCAGTAGTAATTTTTCAATCCTCCTTCACCCTTCTACAGTCCAAGGTGATCACTAATCTATTGTTCCTCTCCATAGATTTGCCTATATTGGACATTTCATATAGATGGAATTATTCAATAAGTGATGTTTGAGGATAGCTTTTTAACTTATATAACATTTTTGAGGTTTAATAATATTGCTTCATGCATCATTATTTTGTTCTTATTTATTTTGAAGCAATTTTCCATTTTATACCATACCATGTTTTGTTTATTCATTCTTCACCTGATGGGCATTTGAATTATTTGCACTTTCTGATTATTACAAATGATGTGGCTATGGGTATTCATGTACAAATTTTTGTGTATACAGATGATTTTATAGGCATAGCTAGGAATGAAATTCTGGATCATATGGCAACTCTATGTTTAACTTAATGAGAAACTGCCAAATGGTTTTCCAAAGTAGCTTCACCATTTTACATCTTCCACTAGCAATATATAAAAGTTCCAATTTCTCCATATCCTTGCCAACACTTTTTTTTTTTTTTTGAGTTGGAGTCTCACTCTGTCTCCCACAGTGGAGTGCAGTGGCTACTCCTGGCTCTGATGATCCTTCCGCCTCAGCTTTCCAAGTAGCCGGAACTACAGGCACACGCTACCATACCCAGCTAATTTTTTGATTTATTGTAGAGGTGAGATCTTGCCAAGTTGCCCAGGTGGGTCTCGAACCTGTGGGCTCAGGCAATCCACTCACCTCAGCCCCCCAAAGTGCAGGATTACAGGCTGAGCCACTGAGACCGACTCCTTGTCAACACTTTTATTGTGTGTCTTTTTTATTGCAACCACCCTAGTGGACGTGAAGTAGTATTTCACTGCAGTTTTAATTTGTATTCCTCAAATGACAAATGATATTGAGTACCAGCATAAGATTATTAACTATTTGTATCTTTGAAGAATTGTCTATTCAAATCATTTGCCCATTTTTAGATGGGATCAGGGACATTCTGGGTGGTATGGCCATAGACATCATTGCCCATTTTCAAACTGAATTATTTGTATTTTTATGATTCAATATTAAAGTATTTTACTTTCTGAACATGAATCTCTTATCAAATATATAATTTATTTTTCTCTCATTTTGTGATTTATCTTTATACCTTCTACATGGCACTATGTGCAGCACAAAAATTTTTAATTTCAACAACATCCAACTTATCTGTTTTTCTGCTGTTGCTGTTATTTTGGTGTTGTAACTAAGAAATCAATGTTTAACAACAGATTACCACAACTGATTCTTACATTTTTTTCTAAGATTTGTATAGTTTTAACTCTTGCATTTAGGTCTATGATCTATTCTGATTTAATTTTGTATATGGTATAAGTAAGGAGTCTAACTTTGTTCTTTTGCATGTGAACATCCAATTGTACCAGTTGTTGATAGACTTGTCTTTTCCCCAAAATTATCTGGGCACACTTATCAAAACTTAAGTGACCAAAAGTATGAGAACTTATTTTTGGACTCTCAATTCCATTTCATTGACCCACATTTCTATCTTATTCCTACAACACTGCCCGAGAATCTTTCAACATTTACTAACCATTTTTCTTGTGATAGAAATGTGTGATTGGATGTGAGAAGGACAGAGAAAATAAGAGAGACCTTATTAAAGTCTCTAAGAGGAACTGTTTTCTCTTGAGGAAGAGAACTTCCCCCAGATGCTCTGATATATCAAAATTACATATACCATCCCCTTTCTAGAGGTGGGACTTGAGGTGAGGGGTAAACAATGCATATTAGCTTAATCAAAAGTTCTCAGAAGTGTTAGGCTTCTTTTAGCCAAAGTTTCCTGAATTTATTGGTCTAAGAACATTTCTTGTTTGTTACATATAAAATATATAATATCTCATAGACAAATGGTGAAATTCTGATACAACTCATGCAGAGTAAGGGTATAGTGAAATGAAGGCAGAGTGAAGGTTTAAACCCCAGGGGCTGGAATGTGATGGGTTATTTAATGGTGCAGCCAAATAAATGATTCCTGAATGAAGAACTTTTAGGTAGCAGGCATCCTTGGAATCACTATCTCCCTACATTACATGTCCAATACTTTGTTTTTATTTTCTTCTATTCTTATCTCCAAATCTCTTCCATAAAACTTTTCTTTACTAATTCAATTTTGTTAGAATGTGTTTTCCTGAGTACTTACTGTGTACCAGGTGTGAGGCTATATATATTTTACTGTTCACAGAAACTTAGTAATGTAGATTGTACCTCTGTTTTAGCAATGAGAAAATGGAGGCTCCAAGTAAATTGCCAAAATTTGAACAATTAGAAATAGTCTTTTCAGATTTCAAGGTCTATATTAACAACAATAACAAAATTAGTTTGCACAATAAAAGAGCAAATGGTTTTCTATCATTACAGAGTACTCAGGAACTCACACTAAGAAGCAAAGAGCAATGAAGAGGATCACCGCTCTTAACACCAAAGGAGTATAAGAATGACTTAATTCCAAGGACTTCATTCATCTACTATACTTTACAGTCACCACGCTTCTCTTACCCCCTACTGGGTTCCTGTAGTAATTTCTTCTGTAGCCTGTGTTCATTTCCTCAAAAATATCTTCCCTGACCTCTGAGTACTTTGCACTTCCCCTTGACCTTATGATGATTGTAATTTGAATATTAATTATAGCCTGTATCTTCTCAATTACAATGTCGCCTCTTTAGTGACATTCTTCACTGTTGTGTCCTCAACACTTAGAATACTTATAGTCTCAAGAGAAGTTTTACTGGATGAATGAAGAAATATATTTAAATTATATAATCTGCTCAAGTGTAGAGTTTTATTTATAGTCATTTTTATTATAATTACAGTGGAAGATACACATACTCCTAAAACACAAATAATTATTTGAACTTATTTATATTTTTATTAAGTTTAATTGCAGTATATATATATCCCCCATGCCTCTCTGCTTCTTTCTTTCTCTCTTTTTAGTTTTTTTCTCTTTCCATTTTGCTGCTTACTATGACTCCTTACATTTCAGTTGTATTATTGAAAACTTCAATGCTACCTGGAAAAAGAAAAAAAAAAGAGAATGCAAATGTAATTCCAAAAATAGATCAATCCATTCTGTAAATAGCTGAGCATAAATATGTATTGCATATTCAAAATTCAGAGCCCACTAAAAATTTGCTCTGGTCTAAGCAGTCATGATAAAGATATTTTTGTGTAATTGTCTACATAATACAAGAAAATGTATCTTCTGATCATTATCTCTGCCCCACCCCTCTTCAAGTCTCTCACTCTAAGCAGGAGAGGAGTAAGACAGATAGGCAATACAATCTGATGTTATATCACTGTTGTGCATAAAAGTCTGCCTGCGTATAAACTATAAGCTTTATTGTTCACAAAGGCTCAACCTTAGTTTTGAGGTTGAGTTCTGTGTATTTGAACAAGCTGTATATGGATGAGCATGACTTCTTTTCTAGACCAGCTCACCATTGCTTAATGTGAACCTTAAATCAAGTCTTGCGGTACAGGTTGGTTATTTGCAGTATATTACAGACCTACACTGATTAATTCCATATCTGGAACTCAGAGTCAACAGTTCAATCTTACACACACTGTATAACATGACTACTGCAGCCAGACTTAAAACATGCAATCTTCTTTTCAATTCTAATTTTAATATTTTGTAATAGGCTATATGCATCTCATTTGTATTTATAAATGAGATCCGTATGAGTTGGAAATAAAACTGAAGCACATGTTAATCATAGATGCAGGACTCCAGGATTAGGTATAAATATATACCCACCTATGTCTATAAGCCAAAAAGAAAAAAAAAAATCGAGGAAACAAGGGGTCAGATGTTCAGGCTACTCTCATCTCCCATGGTTTGAACTGAGATTAAATATACTTAAGATAATTTACAGTAGGTAGCTTCTAAAAATTTACATCACATAAGCAAGTTTTAACATTAGTAAATAAATTATTTTTAACCTAGGGACAAATGTATTTTTATTAAAAAAAAAAAAGACTGCAAATTGTTTCTACTTAACAGGCAAATATATACTTCCTTTTCTGGTTCCTAGGTCACAAAAGGTGGTTATCCTGTCACTACGACTGATTTTTGAAAAGTGTGACATGCATTTAGTTGTCAGTTCCTATCAGCAGCATTCAGGAATCAACATTACATCAGCAGCAAGACACACCATTTTATGCTCTTTTTGAAGATAATTAGAGTTCTCTTTTGTTGCAAATAAGATGTAAAACAGCTATAACTGCTGGAGAACGTGATTAAAGTAACCTCTATAGAACCCCATTATTCTAGACAGATTCCTTCAGATGCATAATTTTCCCATTTTAAGAAAACATAATGCATGCATATAAAATTCAAATTGTCGAGACACCTCTAACAAAAATTAGTACTCTATTAAGGCATTCTTAGTAGCTGGTTAACATGTAAAACTCTTTAAGAGTATTTTAACATAATCATGCAATAATAATATGTGTCACAAGAGGTAAACATTTTATAGTGAGAAGATTCTTCAGACAAGATCCATGTATTTAACTTTTTTTTTTACTTACAAAACTTTTGACAGATAATGTGTGAGAACTTGTATCCCAAACACTCCACACCCATTGAAGTATGCATATAGACTTTCATCTTGTGCTTCAACTCTAAGATAGGTGGTTGTAAACACACACACATACACACACATACGCACATACACAAACATGAACATACACATACATACACTATTTGTTTAGCCACTTATGTGTCACTTGTTTGATACACTAAAACTCTACATATCATGTTTAGCAAAAAGTCAAATATATTTATTTCAAATAAAATGGCAGATATACACCAATGCCATACGTATCACAAAGTTTTTAAAAAATCATTGCTTTAAAAATATATAATTTTTCAAACTCTGTTTTCATATAGATTTTTAAAATAACTCTCTTCTCTCCTTGCAAGTCTTATCATTTTCCAAATGTTACCTAGGACAGACACAGTCACCTAAGAAAGCCAGTGTCCTACAGAAGAACTCAGTACCTGTTTGTCTATGGGTGTTCCAGTTATTAAACAAAATATAAATTCTGTTTGAAAAAGACATATAAACTGGTGATTAGTAAATTCCCCAAGATTGCCCATACACTGGCCATAACTTTTGCAGAATAGTTATAATTATAAAATCAAATTCTTGGTTGACTCTGCTGGGAACCTCAACAACTAACAAAAATGTTATTAAAGAAGCTTACAAATGAATAATCATTCTTAACAACTCACAGCAGCCTTCACAGCATGAAAGTGGGAAAAATGGAAAAAGTTTTAAGATGGGGGACTGATTAGGATGACAACAATCTCTGTCAAGAGAACGTATTGTGCAAGGCTTCTCAGGAGAAAAAATTTTCACCTGAAAGGAGACAGCATTATGAACACTGAAGAATTGAGGATTGCAGGACACTGATCTTATTAAGAACTAATGCTAATTTGCACACTGTCTCCTGCTGAACTGGAAGTAAGTTTACCACTGGGTTTGTTAATTTACCCAGGACACCATTATCTTTGGTTGGACTTAATGTATCAGAGTGGAGGTCATTAACTGCTGGGCTCATGATTATCCAGCATGAATTACCGACAGGATAACCAAAATACATTTGTATTTGGATTTCATTTCTCTAGATGCAATTTTTTCAGATGTTATTTAATTTCTATAACTAATTATTATATTACATATATATGTGCATTTGCTTGCTTTTTGTAGAGAACAGAGTCCAAGCACCGATGTTCACAATGGAGATTGCTATTTTGATGTGGCTTCCTAGCATTTTGAAATAGTAATAACATTACTATATAAAGGATCCGGTTTTCTCTTGCTGAGGTTGCAAATAAAGAAAGGTATAGTCATGTGGGAATTTTTAATCACAATAAAATATATAATTACTGTGGGAGCTTTCTATCGTCCATTAGCGTTTACCACTGACTTGAACTGTTAAATATTCAGAATGAAGTTGCCCCGAATCTGCTCTCTCTGCTTTTGTGGATATTTTATTTCGACCATCTATCAATCATAGCTCTAAACTTATGTTCAACCCCAAACAAATATTTTGCTGGGGAAAAAAAAGAAAGAAACACTATAAAATCCCACTGGTACATTTATTTTAGCTTACAGTTCAATAAAATCACTATGAACATTCATAAAGAGAAATCCTGGAATTAAAAGTTAAATAGGAAAGTACATTCTTAAAAATATTTGTGGTTTCTGGTTAAATAAACACATTTTCATAAAGCTGCATGTTCAATCTATTTTATATAAATGGAACAAATCAACCAAAAATTCATTTACAATTTTTATGGGTACAAGCCCATTTCTAATAGCAGGGAACGCTTTTGTGTCTCTGCATGATATCTGTAGAAAGAGGTGAATTTTCATTTATTTAATGCAAATATTCATACAAGGTAAACTCTTCAGGCATATATGGAGCATGCTTCATGGCAGCTTTGCGGCAATAGAAAAATAACATGACATAATTGTACAATAAATGGAGTGCTGCCACCTCAAAATTACCTGCAGCACACCGTTGTGAATAAAGAGAAGAATACAGAAAGTCTGAGGTGTTTTTTGCTAGTTTCTCATCTACTTTGCTTACAAATGATTTAATTCTGATCTTATTCAGCTGGACACTTATGACAATCTCATCTTTAGAACTGCAAAATTATTAAGATCTTTTTTTAAAAGCTTTGAATAATGAAAAGTGCATTGTTAGCAGATGTGCCAAAGCTTTCAACTGTACAATACACATTCAGCTAACAAAGTAAGAATGTAAGCGGGGTAAAAATGTTAGTTTCAGACTTACTGCATGTTAAGAGTTGAGCTTTTATATCTGTTGCCTGAGAAGGCATTGTCCTGGCTCATATGTTAATAACATCATTTTCTAGGTAAATTTGAATACCCAACCTCTAAAGCAAAAAGTATGATTTTATATTTTCCTTTGAAAATTAGTGTTGGCACAATGACCCAGAAATCATTCAACATGTAACAATATGTCACCTAGTTTTAAAATACCTTTTGATGATGAGGTTTTCAGCAGAACAAGATTTTCTCTATAACAGAAGAGAATGTTAAGTAGTATTACTAATTCAGTATAGATGAATATTTATTAGAGAATTATGTTTTCAAGTTTGTGGAATTATATTTGTTTTTGTTTTATTTGGGGTTTTCCTGCTTAAACATTACTCTAGCTGAGAATAATGACTCCAAGTCGAAATCCGGCTTTTTTCTATTCTTTTTCCAATCCCAGCTGTTTCTAAAAAAAAAAAAAAAAGTCAACTTGAGGCCTGTAGTGGACAGGAATCTATTCAAAATTCAGGCAGTATAATGTTTGGAATAACGCCAAAGTACAGTGTCCCAGCCCACAATTAAGTCAACTTCTTTTTTTTTTTTTTTTTTGAGTTGGAGTCTCACTCTGTCGCCCAGACTGGAGTGCAGTGGCCGCTCCCGGCCACCGCAGCCTCGACCTGCTGGGCTCCGGCGATCCTTCCGCCTCAGCCTTCCGAGTAGCCAGA
>CAUYQG010102776.1:0-51622 GCA_963574415.1 Tarsius wallacei
AAAAAAAAATTTAGCCAGATGCAGTGGTACATGCCTGTGGTTACAGCGACTTGGAAGGCTGAGGCAGAAGGATCACCTGAGCCCAGCAGGTTGAGGCTGCAGTGGCTGTGAGTGTGCCACTGCACTCTAGTCTAGGTGACAGAGTGAGACTCCAACTCAAAAAAACAGTAGGTTTGATTAAGAGTGAAGAGTCAGCCGGGCTCGGTGGCTCAGCCTGTAATCCCGTGCCTTGGGAGGCTGAGGTGAGTGGATTGCCTGAGCCCGCGGGTTCGAGACCCGCCTGGGCAGGCGAAATCTCATCTCTACAATAAATCAAAAAAATTAGCCGGGCATGGTAGTGCATGCCTGTAATTCCGGCTACTCGAAAGGCTGAGGTGGAAGGATCGCCAGAGCCCAGCAGGTCGAGGCTTCGGTGGCCGGGAGAGGCCACTGCACTCCAGTCTGGGCGACAGAGTGGGACTCCAACTCAAAAAAAAAAAGAGTGAAGAGTCATGGAGAAATATTGTAGAGCAAAAGGGGTATGAGTTAAACAGAATAAACTGGGGGAGATTTAGCAAGGCCTGTCTATTGAGATTCTTCTCTGTAACCCTTCATCTTTGAAGATAAGGATATTCCATTTCTTTGAGTAGAAGGGCACTTCTAGCATGAGGATCTTTTAATATTTGCACTCTACTAATCATTGCTTCAAGGAAGTTCAAAAAATTCTTAAGTTTTATGACTTACTTCAGGGGAAAAGGGCAGAGAAAATTTAGAGAAGCCTTATTACTTCTGCTATACTCTCAAATTTCATCAGCTTAAATTACTCAGTATTGCCAGGGTACCATCTTTGGGGACAGAGTATTCTGAACACAATCAGTACATAGGAAGTGTGCCATTACCTGTGAGACTTACACTTCAGTGACTTTCCTTCACTGATACCGTACAGAATCTGTTTTGGGTTTCAGCTTTTCTATCAGTACAACTTTCTAAGAATTACTTGTGGTAACATTTGTTAAATTGCCCTGTGGTTCAGTTTTGCTCACATTACTGCCTCTGCCTACAGTACTCTTCTCTACCCAAGCCCTCCACTCTCATCCTCCATTTCCATAGGAAGATATTTACCCTTTCCAATACCACTTTGAATGTGCTTCTCCTTGTGAAATTTTCACTCTTTCCCCAATATTCTTCTTTAAAGGTTTTATGAGTCTCCTGTGGCTGCTATAACAAGGTACCATCAACTTGGCGGCTTAAACAACTGAAATTTATCCTCTTACAGTCTTGGAGGCCAGAAATGAAATTGTTGGAATGTCTGTAAGTCTTCTGGATGCTCAAGAGGAGAAAACTTCTCCTGCTTCTTCTATAATAGCTTCTGGCATACCTTGTCTTGTGAAGGAAACATTGCCCTCAAATTCAAGGCCAGCATCTTCAAATCTCCTTCTACTGGTCTTCACATCACTTTCTCCTCTTCTTCCTGTGTAGTATCCTTCTACCTGTCTCTTAAGTTACTTGTAATTGGATTGGGAATCCATCCACTTATTCTAGGATAATCACACCAAATCAAGATCCTTAATTTAATCATATCTGCAAAGACCTTTTTTCCTTATAAAGGCAATATTTACACATTTCAGGGATTAGTACTTGATATTCTTGGGTGGTCATTATTCAGACTACTTCATAAGTGATTCCTTCTTTGAATCCACAGACTTATTGACATTTTTCTAATGCCACTTACTTCTGTTTTTGAAAAGAAATTGTGTACACCTATTAGACAATGGTTGGCTGAAAAGAAAAGGTGTGTCCTTTTCTATATCTGTTTTTTAAAAATTCTCTGTAGTAACAAATTTAGAGACTTGAACATGGGTAACTCTATAAACTTTTGTTAAGTTAAATTTAATATATTTCACAAATGTTACTAATGGTGACTGATATTGAAAATATCCTTACTTGTCAATGTGCATGAGATGTGTGTTTCTGTTATGTTCAGGGCCTAAGCCCTGGAGTTACCAAAATAAGGCCAGGTTCTTATATGCTTGCAGCCTGGTTGGGAAGATGGATGTATAAAGAAATATCTACAAACAAATGTGAGAATGCTAAATACAGGAAAATCCAAGAGAGATGCTCCCCTGGGGTGATCAGAGAGTGGTACAGAGCACAGTTGTCTAAAGTTGCCTCTATTATAGAAGTTGCATTCAAGGTGTGTACTTCTGATTATTAACTACTAGAATCTTAATTAACAGATTTTGAATATTATTAATTTGAGATGCATGTGATGTATAATTAACTTTTAAAATGCTATTGACTATGATTCCAGCTCTTTGAGATATTTTACAGAATAAAGTCCTCTTCACTGTATTTTCTTTTCTTTTAGAAACCTATTATTCTTGGCTACATTTTCTTGCTTTTTGCTGAAATGATAGAGAAACATCTTATATCTCAGTTCGTTGGCTTATTTATTCCCCTTCCTCTTTAAAAAAAATAATTTTGCCCTCAAAGGACAATAGTATTTTTTTTTTTTGAGTTGGAGTCTCACTCTGTCGCCCAGACTGGAGTGCAGTGGCCGCTCCTGGCCACCGCAGCCTCTACCTGCTGGGCTCCGGCGATCCCTCTGCCTCAGCCTTCCAAGTAGCTGGAACTACAGGCACGTGCTACCACGCCCGGCTGATTTTTTGATTTATTGTAGAGATGAGGTCTCGCTTGCCCAGGCGGGTCTCGAACTCACGGGCTCAGGCAATCCACTCACCTCAGCCTCCCAAAGGCGCGGGATTACAGGCTGAGCCACAGAGCCCGGCAACAATAGTATTATCTTACAATTTTTTCTCTACCTCCCTGTACCTACCCTCCAGTGCAAATCCAAGCAGCATGAAATAACTCTGATATCTTTTATCATGATCCTCTAGCAACAGTACTTCTCATGGGACAAATAGCAGCACTTTCTTCATGACCAACCCATTGGAATTCTATTCTCCTAGAGTCTGAAGGGCATTTGAGTTCAGCTTGGAAAGGTTGCATGATTATGGGAATTGCAGTCAGTCTGGTTGCTTTTATATTTTCATATAAAATACTCTGTCTCCCAATAACTTATATCCAAATGTATAAACAACAAAGATCAAATTTTTTTAATCTGTGGATTTCAACCTTACTAGAAGATACTCCTTTTCCCTTCTCTTAAGGAGACTTCCTACTCTCCTTGTCTCTCCATGATATAAAGTTCTCACATGGATCTAGATATTATTAAAAACAATCAACCTTAAAAAAACATTTCTGAACATTCATGAAGACACTTGGTAAAATCTTTTATCATCCCATCCCTGAAAATAAATTACATTTATGAACACGTTAACTACCAAAGGATACACTAAGCTGTTTTGGGTCCATTACAGGAAATTTTTATTATTCATACTTTAAAGATGACAATACTGAGACTCAGAAAAGTTAAGTGACTTGTCCAAGGTCATATCCAGAAAGTGGCCAAATGAAATGAAGCACTATTGTTGTCATTCATTGTTGCATTTGGCATCTATTTCTGAAAACTTACCATATGCCGGACATTTTTCTATCCAGTGCAGATACAGGGGTAAGAAGAAAAAGAGGTGACTCCTTCCTTCACAGAGGTTACAAGGAAGTATGGGAAGAGGTTGTGGGCATCATTCAGGCAATTACATAAGCAAACATAAATTTTATTCTGTAATATGTATTATGAAGAAAGAAACATGGGAAATTTGTGTCATAGGAGAATTAGATATATTCTTAGGGAGGAAGCACAGAAGGCTGTCCTGGAAAAGGTTTATTAAGGGTTAGCTATGAGGAGGGGATATTTAGGATGTTCAAGACAAAGACATTAACGTGGACTGAAGATTTTTATGTTGAAGCCCTAACTTTCCAACCTGATGGTATTTAGAGATGGGCATTTGAAAGATGATTAGATTTAGTTGAGATTATGAGAATAGAGCCCTCATAATGTGATTAGTGTACTTATAAGAAAAGACACCAGTGAACAGGTCCAGTCTCCTCTCTCTCTCTTTCTTTTTCTCTCTCTCTTCTCCCTCCATTTGTCTTTGTCCCTCCCTCTCCATTCCCTTCTCTCTGTGCATTTTTTTAAAAAAAGGTCACATGAGTGAGAACACCATGACATGGCAGTTGCCTATTAGTCGGAAAGAAGGTCCTCATCAGAAGCTGACCAAGCTTGATCTTGGACTTTTAGCCTTCAGAACTGTGAGAAAATACTTTTATGTTGTTTAAGCCACCATCTGGTATTTTGTTTGGGTAGCACAAGCTGACAAAGACAGGCATATAAATACATTCTGTACTGGAAGATGACTTGACCTGTTCTAAGAGATAGAAGGCCAGTGTGGATGGTATGCATGGCATAAGAGGGAACACGGCTTGAAACAGGGCTGGGGATCTAGGTAGGGTCAGAACCCCCTTATTGGGAGCCATGTTAGGAATATGACCATTTATGCTGAGGGTGCCAGGAAATCATTGAAGAGCTCATCACCAGACATATTTGCATTCTGGAAGACTCATTCTGGATGCTGTGCAGATGGAGGATAGGAGGTGGGAATGGTGAGAAACTGGACAGGAGTCAAGAAGGATCCTCAGGTTTCTGCCTTATGCAGTTGAATTCACCGGGGAAGAAATACTGAACAAGGAACAGGATTGGGGAGAATGCTGGAAGAGCTGAGACAGTACATAAACCTTCAAACTTGCCTTATCTGTACCCCCAACTACAATCTCTTTTAGCTCAAAAATAGGAACAGATATGGAGGGGGGCATCAAACATTCACCTTTGATGCATTGATTTTGAGATAACTTTGAAACATCAAGGTTATGATTTCAAACAGACAGTTGGTATGGGACCAAATAAACCCCAAACTCTATTGAGGTCACAAAAAAGGCGAGGGAAATTTGTTGAGCTGGCCTTGGCTCTTCTGCATAGAGTAATGTTCCTTGGCTGTTTTTGTCCTCTGGCCGGTTTGAGTCACTGGTAGTTAATTGGAAAGCAGAATTGGAAAAGAATCTGGGTATTTCATTCTGTCTTAGTTTTCTATTGCTGTTGTAACAAATCAGCACAAATTTAGTCACTTAAAAAGATGCAAATTTATCTCACATTTCTGGAAGTCAGAAATCTGAAAAATATCTTACTGGTCTAAAATCATGGTGTCAGCAGGACTGTGTTCCTTCTGGAGGATCCAGGGGAGAACTAATTTTTTTGCCTTTCCATCATCTGGGAAGCCCACATACCATGGATTGAGGCACTACTCCTTTTCCTCAGCCAGAATGTCTCATTTTCAAATCTATCTCTGAATCTGACCCTTGCTTCTGTCTTCACATCTTCTCCTTATCTGATTTCTCCTCCGACTGTGCCACCTCTTTCTTTCACTTATAAGGACCCTTGAGATTACATTGGGCTTATTCAACTGATTCAGGATAACACGTCTATCTCAAAATCCTTAATTTAATCACATTTGCATAGTCTCTTTTGCTGCAGGTAACATGCATGGGTTTCAGGGACTAGGAGGTCAACATCTTTTGAGGGTCATTCGTCTGTGTACTATACCCCCCCACCCCTTTCACTCAGACTCCTTGCCCCATCCAAGGCTCCAAGTTTCTGTTAGAAATTCGCTCCTGGAGAGATCTGAGTTCTTGTCAAATAGATCCCACTATCATCTCAGTGCCTGCCAAACAGTCCTAGCATCAGGGCCCTGGTAACCACTTCCTGTCATCCTCCAAGGTTAACAGAGGTTTCTTGATGCTGCTAATCTGGAGATTTCCGCACTGTCCTGTTTGGCTTCATGGCTCTTCCATACCAAGTAACTGTAGGTCACATGCAAAACGGCCTCTAGTGGCTTCTGTGTACCTGGTTTGCTGAACCTTGACAGGTGTAATCTAATGGCTGCTTGGATTCAAGTAGTGATAGAGAGGTGAGCACATTTGCTCATATGTAGGTGACATTATAAAATCATCATGTTTAGAATTTTGAGAAGTGTTTTTTTAGGTCAAAAACCATGCCCTCTTCATCATGCTACCTTTTAAAAGTATTCCGTAAAACTTCTTTCCTTCTTTCATTAGATAGTTAGAATGTATCATTAAAGTTTCCCATGGAGGGATGGATTTTTGTTATTTGGTTGTCATTGAAACAAGACTTGAAGGATACAACAAGGCCATCAGTAAATACCCAAGGAAGACAACTTTTTAAAAAAAAATTATTTTATTATAGAGTTGTGAGGTATAAGTCAGGATTAGGTACATAAGTAGTCTACATGCCGGTAAAGTTTGGGCCTCAACTGGTCCTTATTTCCTCTGGTTTAGGACCAGGTACCCTTTATGTTGTTATATCCCCCCATCCCAACAGTGTTCTGTGACTACTGATCCCTCCCTTGTGCTATTGTGATTAATGCTCAGATCCCATTTATGAGTGGGAACATGTGGTATCCAAGGAAGGCAACCTTTAATGGAAGGAATCCATGAATGGTACCTCTTAAACAACTCTAAAAATACAGTTTTATAGACATAAATTCCAAAATTGAGGGATAATAGCAAAAAGGACTCATAGCACTTGTGTGAGATCCTTGAAATGATAGCTGGTTATGACAGCTAGAAATCCTTGCTTCTCTTTGGCATCAAGATCTCCATTAGAGTATATTATCCAAATTGGTTCAGAAATCTCACTGACTCAGCTCTGACTACATAGGGTCAACCCCTATTCTACCACTCATTACCTTTCTGATCTCAGTATATTTAATCATTCTGAGCCTCGTTTCTCATAAGCAACACTGGAACAATTTAAATTACAGGACATTTTGTGAGGATTAAATAGAAAATATCTGTTTCTGACTAGGTGGTCAAAACATCAGAATTGTTACTGGCATAATTTTGTGATAGAAATTTTCAGTATTAAAACTAAAGTCTTATGTTTCTTAACTCTTCTTGCATTTCTCTATCACATTTTCTTTTGTTAGTGTGTATCAGTTTTCTTATTTCTCTATTCTTTCAGAAGTGTTTAATCTCATACCACACCCTGGTTGTATAAGATTTTCTATTAGAAATTTTCCTCATGTTCTTTAGCGCTCCTGATTTATTCAATTACATCAGCATTTGAGCATGAGCAACGAGTATTCCAAATTAATGTTTTTTGTTTTCTCTGTATATTTATATTTATTTAGAAGCAAACATGAGATATACTACTTCCCTTTTTAGTACTATGAAAATGTTTACACTTTGGACTTTCTAATCGATCTAGTAAATCTGGTATATCTAGTATATCTAGTAAATCTATACGGGTATGTCTAGTAAATCTTTCCTTTGTACTGCTTTAAGCAGGACCATTCTTATATTGTTTTTTATACATGAACTTTAATTTATTTTCTTAGTATGGATTTCGTTTTATCTTCTGAAAGCATGGCAGGATACTGCTCCAATACTGACTATTATGTTTTAAACATTTTTATATTTTTATATCACATACATGTCTTACTGCGTGATTAGACATAACATTGCATACTGCTAAATAGGAGCTCATATCAGGCAGCTTTTCTCAGTTTCACTGAGATTCTATTCAGGCACTCGTTTCCTGTCTAAATACATTCCCTCCACTCAGTTTTGACCCCAACCCACTAGCTCCCAGCCGTTCCCATTGTATGTTCCATGTTGCTGCTCTAGGTTTTGTTGTAAAATATAACTCACACCACTTCCTTGATTAAAGTTCTTTATAGTTCCTGCTTGCCTTCAGAGTGGAATCAAGATAACAAGGCATACACATTCCTTTATTCCTTGACCCTTGCCTAGTTGTTTGTTCTCATTTTCCTTTTCTTCCCACAATTATACATTGTGTCCACCATCTTGAATTTTATATTGAAATATAGTGGAAATGCAATGAAAGCAAATAGAGCAAGATAGTGGTAACACATGTTAAAGTGGTGAAATTTACATGAGGTGCTCATTAAACTCTTCACTGAAAAAGTGGTGCTTTACTATATAGGTAATGGAAGTGAAGAGTTATCTAGAAATCTGGGGGAGAGCATCAAATAGAGAGGGACAATGCAAAGGCCCTGACATGGAAGCAATGCTGCCAGGTGCAAGTCAAGCCAGGAGGTGAACAAGCGGCATAGTAGTAGGAAAAGAGGGTGATGGGATTAGTTCACTCTAGTACATAGGTTAGAGCAAGGGCTTTAGATATTTTATAAATGAGATTGGAAGACATGAATGGATCTGGAGCACAGAAATGACATTTGTTTTGTATATAGGAAAAAGAACTGGCCGCTGAATTAGAGACTGAATAAAGATTAAAGGGTCTGCAAGGGTGGAAGTGGAGAGAGATTTAAGAGGCTTTTGTAATAATCCAGGTAACGTAGAATATTACTGGACAACAAGAGTAGCAGCAGTAGTTGTTATAAATAGTAAACTCCGGATATATTTTTATTGTGGATCCAACAGGATTTGCTGATTACACATGGGGTAGAGCAAGAGGAGTCAAAGATGACTGCCAGGTCCTTGGCCTGATCAACCAGAAATATTGCATTGTAATTCATTCAGATAAGTAATATTGCAGGTAAGGAAAGTTTGGAGGAAATATAAACACCTAACTGTAGATGTGTGAGACTTCAGCTATCCATAAACACCCCAGCAAGAAGACAGAGTAGGAGGTTAGACAAATAGGTCTGGGCTTCAGGGAAGAGGTCCAGGTTGAAGATACACATTTGACAGTAAACACTACATGGGCTGTATTTAAAGCTATGTGACCAGCTGAGTATGGGGATGAGCATATGAAGTAAAGATAGAATTAACAAAGAAGCATGAAGAGGAACAGCCAGAGAGGAAGGGGGAAACCCAAGAGAGGATGACGTCCCAGAAACCAAGAGAAAAAAATATTTCAAGACAGAGAGATGCTCACTGTGCCACATACTGGTGTGGATCGTGTGTAGTGATTGAGAGCTGACCACTGACCTTAGCAATGTGAAGATGACTGGGGACTTGATAACACTACATTTTATGGATTGATAGGGGGCACAAATCTAACTTCCATGGGTTAAAGAGACAACAGGAGGGGAAGAAATGAAGACAACAATTATTGGAAATTTTGCTGTAAAGGGAGAATGAGAATTGAGGAGGTAGCAGGAGGAGGAAATGGGTTTCAAAGAATATGTTTGTTTAAGATGGGAGAAATCACTGCATCTTTGAATAATCATGGAATGATTTAGTAGAATGGGAAACAGTAATGTTATCAAAGATGGAGGGAGATTAAGAAAAAGAAGAAAAGGGATCAAATGGACAAGTGGAGGGGTTGGCTTTATCTTGATAATTTCTCTATAGAACGGGAGAGAAGTTAGAAAATGTGAGCTCAAATAGAAGTGGAAGGTTAACAAGGTAATAAGAGCTCTTCTGATTTCTATAAATGTCTTAGTGAAGAAAGAAACAAAGTCGTAAACTAAGATTGAGCACTGAGAGGAAATTGTGGTAGCTTGAGAAGGAAAAGGGGAAATATGAATGGTTATCTAGAAGCCTGAGACAGTGAATAAACTGGGAAAATGTAGTCATGGAATTGAGAGAAAGCTGATTTAAGTTGGGTGTGTATTTGCCAAGGCAGCATACCTCAGTTACAATGGGGCTAAAGGGCTGAAGATGAAAGCAAGAGACTGAATATAAAGACTGATTATGAAATATAAGTCAAATAAAGAGAGATAGGAGGATATAAAGAGGATGAAGAACAGTAAATGTGGTAGAATCAAGGGATTGAAGTTTACACTCAGGTAGAAAAGATTTTGAAGGTGAATACTAGAAATAATAAGATAGAAAATTGCAGTTTATATTGGTCAGAGCCCTAGCAGAAAACGGCACATTCAACCAGGGCAACCAGGGAAATTTGATTTAAAAAAAAACTGTGTAAGAATGTGGGTCAGAGTTTAAGAGCCCCACATGGAATAGTAGTGTAGTACCCTGGGAATACAAATGCATTACCACTGCTAATCAGAAGAGGCAAGAGGAGATGGGTATAACCTGAAGAAAATGTGGTACTGATATACAATGGAATATTACACAGCCATAAAGAAGAGCAAAATTATTATGAACTTTGCAGCAACTTTGATGGACTTAGAGTCTATCATACTGTGGCTTATCACAGAAACAAATAACTGAGTACCACATGTTCTCACTCATAAGTGTACCTTGAAAAATTATCGTAATACTATAGGACAGGGATTGGCAGTAGTGGGAAACTACCAGGGGAGGGAGAGGTGGGAACACACCTCATCAACAAGAGTACCTGCATAATGACCATTTGTATTCCTAACCCTAAACTGTACCCCACACTTTAAAAAAGAAAGTAGCTCTAAAGAATGGGCAGCTTGGTGAGACCTCATCTCTACAATAAATCAAAAAATTAGCCGGACTTGGTAGCGCGCGCCTGTAGTTCCAGCTACTTGGAAGGCTGAGGTGGAAGGATCGCCTGAGCCCAGCAGGTCAAGGCTGCGGTGGCCAGGAGCAGCCACTGCACTCCAGTCTGGGTGACAAAGTGAGACTCCAACTCAAAAAAAAAAAAAAAAAAAAGAATGGATTATCTGACAGGATTCCATGACAACCCACGTTACTGGGCAGGAGAGGATTCTGGAAATTTAAGGATCTGACTTCACCCTCCTCCTGCTTCCTATTTTTCTAAAATGATATCCATTATACAAATCCATTAGGAAACCAGAGGGCAAGAGAGCTTTCTGTTGTAACCTAATCATATATTGGACACAGGACATAGTGAAGGGTGGGGAGTGAAAATGGGAGCCAGGGTGTTAGTGGAAGGGAGGGGAAAGGGGGACAGATGCTATCTTATCCAGGAGTATAGTTCGAGTTAGAATAGCTTTTGTTATGGGTTGAATTATGTCACCTGCAATATTAATAACTTGAAGGTCTATACCAAATACCTCAGAATACAGCCATATTTGGTGTCAGGGGCTTTACGAAGGTAAATAAATTAAAATGAGGTCATAGGATGGGCCTAATCCACAATACTGATATTCTCACAAGGCGAGGAAATTTCCACACAAACATGAAGACAAGGAAGACAATGTGAAGACATTGAACAAAGATGACCATCTACAAGCCAAGAGGAGAGACAGGAAACAGATCTTCCCTTATGGCCCTCAAAAGGAGCCAATCCTGCTGACACTTTGATCTCTGACTCCTAGTCTTTGGAACCATGAAAAAATGAAGTTCTGCTGTTAAGTTACCCAGTTTCTGATACTTCTTATGGTAACCTTAACAAAGTAATACAGTTTGAAGGTGACATTGTTGATTATTGGTCATTAGTAATGGTAATGACTCTTGGTGATGAGAAAGTTAAGATATGACCACGAAAATTATTGGTTGAGGCAGGGGACAAGACTGCAGGAAAAGTGAAGGTCAAGACCTGAGAAGGTTCTTTGATGAGTGTTCCAGTAATAAATATGGACTCTGAAATCTCCAAGTATGAAAAAACCAGGATTAAGGAGATGATAGTAAGGTAGGACCTAAAACCAAGGACAGATTTATAGGAGGGACAGGGGGAGAGATAGTGTATGGAGGTCTGGTGGTATGAGATAGATGATGGTAACATAGTTACCATGATAGGTACGATGTGATTATTGTTCAATGACATGAAATTCAACCCTGATGATTTTATAGTGGAGGGAGAGAGAATAATCAGGAAAAAGCAATAAGAAATGAGGAACCCCCCCATAAGATACAGAAAACAACCACTACCAGAAATAGCTGCAGAGGAAGAAGCATCCATTTATTCATTAATTTAAAGATTTATTGGCCACCTAATAAGTGCTCAGTACTACTTTGGACACTTGTAATATATCTATGAGGAAAGAAAAAATTAAAACTTTTGCTCTTGTGGGGAAAACTCTTATTACGTAAAAAGACAAAATGCAATACATTATATGGGATCCTAGAACATAATAAGTATTATTGGAAAAAGTAGCACATTGGCCAACCTCGGTGGCTCAAGTCTATAGTCATAGCACTTTGGGAAGCCAAGGCGGTGGGATTGTTTGAGCCCGGGAGTTTAAGACCAGCCTAGACAACATAGCCATACCTCGTCTCAACCAAAAAATCAAAAAAACTAGCTGGCTGTGTTGGCACACTTCTGTAGGCCTAGCTGCTTGAGGAGGCTGAGCTGGAAGGATCACCTTAGCCAAGGACATTGAGGCTGCAGTGAGTTATGATCATGCCACTACATTCCAGCCTTGACAACAAAGTGAGATTCTGACTCAAAAAAAAAAAAAGGAAGAAAAAAGAGAAAAGAAAAAGTAGCACAGGATAAAAGAGAGTGAATGAGGAGCACAAGAAGAGGTTAAAATTGGAATTTTTTAAAAGATTGAAATTGTAAGCATTATTTTAAAATGCTAAAAGGCCAAAAGAGCCTTTAGATAAAGTGCTTTTAGGTGTGACTGAGAGATTACTGGGTGAAGCTACTCTGAGCTTTACAGAAGAAACATGGCAGCGTAAGGCTTATAAGGGGTGAGAGAGGAAGATAAAGTTCATTTAGATGGGTTGAGCAACTCTGAGAAGATGAGCCCACACAAGCCTCACCTGAAAACCCCACTGCAAGAACGTCTCTCTAAAACCTATTGTTTTGTGACACATCTCCTGATACTTTCTGGTCTTTGTTTTCTCTCTTTCTCTGCTGCTTCCTCTGGCTGTTTCTTTTTTTTTTTTTTTGAGTTGGAGTCTCACTCTGGTTTTTTTTGAGTTGTAGTCTCACTCTGTTGCCCAGACTGGAGTGCAGTGGCCGCTCCCGGCCACCGCAGCCTCGACCTGCTGGGCTCCGGCGATCCTTCCGCCTCAGCCTTCCAAGTAGCTGGAACTACAGGTGCACACTACCACACCCAGCTAATTTTTTGATTTATTATAGAGATGAGGTCTCGCCAAATTGCCCAGGTCAGTCTCGAACCCACAGGCTCAGTCAATTCACTCACCTCAGCCTCCCAAGGCGCAGGATTACAGGCTGAGCCACCGAGCCCGGCTCATTGATGTTATTAAACAGGCAAAATCTATAGTGACAGAAAAGACCAGCAGTTGCAGGAGCTGGGGAGGCGGGTAGGAAGGAATTGACTGCAAAGGCACAAGAGAGAACATTTTGAGATGTTAAAAATGTTCTATGCTCTCATTATGAAGATGGCTATAGGGCTATGTACATTTGTCAAAATGCATAGGATTGTACACCTAAAATTAGTTAATTTTGTTGCATATAAACTATATCTCTATACAGTGAACTAAAAATATTCATTAGATGGGATTAAAAGTATATTGGGCCATCACCAAGAAAGGATCAGTAAACGAAGATAAATTGGTAGAATTTATCTAAACTAAAGCACAAAGAGAGAAAAGACTTAAGAAATGAACAAAATCTTAGTGACTTATGAACTAGTATCAAGCAGTTTAACACACGTGTATTTAGAGCCTCCTAAGGAGGAGAAATGAATAAGATATATTTAAATATTTGAATAAAATATTGGTCATAAATATTCAAAATGTAATGGAAAACATCAACCAACAGATGTAACCAGCTTAGTGAGCCCCAAGCAGATAAAAACAAAGAAAACCAAACAAAGTACATCGTAGACAAACTGCTGAAGCCAAAAGATAAAAACAGTCAGAGAAAAAACATTTTACATAGAGAGGAACAATGTTAAGAATGACTACTGACTTATTAGACACAATACAAGCTCAAATAATGAAAACTTTCATGTGCTTAAAGAGAAACTTGTTAAGCCAGAATTATGTATCACTTGGAAATATTCTTCAGAAATGAAGGCAAAAGGAAGACATTTCCAGATAATTGAAGCAGAAAGAACTTGTTGCCAGTAGAACCACACTATAAGAAATGCTTTAAGAAGCCTATCACCATACACAAAAATTAACTTTAAATGGATCGAAGATCTAAATGCAAAACCTCAAACTGTAAGAATCTTAGAAAATGCAGGAGACACCCTTATGGAAATTGAAACCGGCAACCAATTCCTAATCAGAACCCTAAATGTCCATACCTTAAGAAATAAGATAGACAAGTAGGCCTCATCAAACTAACAAGCTTCTGCAAAGCAGAAGAAACCATCAAGAGAGCAGGGAGGCAGCCCGCAGAATGGGAAAAAATATTTGCCAACTGTAAATCTGACAAAGGCCTAACATCTAGGATCCACAAGGAACTCAAACACACCGAAAGGAAAAAAACAAACTCCATTAAAAAGTGGGCAAAAGACATGAATAGACACTTCTCAGAAGAAGATATATGGGCAGCCAACAGACACATGAAAATGTGCTCAGCCTCACTCATTATCAGAGAAATGCAAATCAAAACCACATTGAGATACCACCTAACCCCAGTAAGAATGGCCATCATTAATAAAACAAACAACAACAGAATACAGAGAAAAAGGAACGCTTCTACACTGCTGGTGGGAATGCAAACTAGTGCAACCTCTTTGGAAGACAGTGTGGCAGTTTCTGAAAGAACTAGAAATTGACCTTCCATATGACCCAGCAATCCCCCTATTGGGAATACACCTGGAGGAACTCAAATCATTCTACAAAAAAGATAACTGAACGTGTATGTTTGTTGCAGCTCTATTCACTATAGCAAAAACTTGGAACCAACCATGTTGCCCATTGAAGCTGGACTGGATTAAAAAAATGTGGTACATATACACAGTGGAATATTATGCAGCCATAAAGAAGAGCAAACATATGGACTTCACAGCAACTTGGAAGGATTTAGAGTCAATCATACTCAGTGATCTATCACAGAAACAAAGAACAGAGTACCATATGTTCTCACTCATAAGCGGGACTTGTACAGTGGTAATATTACAAGAAGGGGATTGGCAGTAGTGGGAAACTGTCTGGGGGGGTGGGATTGGCAGTTGAGGGAAACTGCTAGGGGAGGGCGGGGCACACCCCATCAATAAGGGTACCTGCATAATCAATGTTTGTATACCTAACCCTGAATTGTACCCCACATCTTTATATAAAAAAAAATGTTAAAAGAAGTTATTCAGGATGAACAGAAACAATGCCAAATTTACAGGAAGAAATAAAGATCACATTGCTGGGCTCGGTGGCTCAGCCTGTAATCCCACACTTTGGGAGGCTGAGGTGAGTGGATTGCCTGAGCCCGCAGGTTTGAGACCTGCCTGGGCAACTTGGTGAGACCTCATCTCTACAATAAATCAAAAAATCAGCCGGGCATGGTAGCACATGCCTGTAATTCCGGCTACTCGGAAGGCTGAGGTGGAAGGATCGCCTGAGCCCAGCAGGTCGAGGCTGCAGTGGCCAGGAGCGGCCACTGCACTCCAGTCTGGGTGACAGAGTGAGACTCCAACTCAAAAAAAAAAAAAAAAAAAGAACACCAAAGAGAGTACATATACGGTTAAGTATAAAGACTATATTATAATTAAATTCTTTAATTTATTATCAACTGTTTAAAGCAAATTAATGACAATGTGATACTGTTACATTGCAACAATGTAATACATGTCTAAATTTAATGTATAACATAAATAGCACAAAGATGAAAAGAAAGATAAAAGAAAAAAGGAGGCAGGACTCAACAGCTCAGCCTGTAATCCCAGCATTTTGGGATGCTGAGGTGAGTGGATTGCCTGAGCCTGAGGGTTCGAGACCAGACCGGGCAACTTGGTGAGACCTCATCTCTACAAGACATAAAAAATTAGCTGGGCATGGTAGCACACATCTATAGTTCCAGCTACTTGTAAGGCTGAGGCAGAAGGATTGCAGGAGCTCAGCAGGTCAATGCTGGGTGGCCACGAGCATGCCACTGCACTCTAGCCTGGGTAACGAAGTGAGACTTCAACTCAAAAGAAAAAAAAAAGAAAGAAGGAAGGAAGAAAGAAAGAAGGATGAACATTGTAATTTCCAGAGCAACCACTTGGAAATACAGATACAAAAAAGTTGTAGTTAAAAACTCCTCAATGGAGAAGATTGAATGCAACATTGAACAATTTTTTTTCAACTTTTTTATTTTGGGAAAAAACATACAACATAAAATTTACCATCTCAATCATTTTTATGTGTACAGTCCAGTAGTATTGAATACATTCATAATGTTTTACAACCAACAAGCATCTCCGTAACCCTTTTCATCTTGTAAAACTGAAATCCTGTACCATCGAACAGTAAGTTCCCATTCCCCTCTCCCGTATGCTCTTGGACATCACCATTCTTCATTCTGTCTCTGTGATTTCAAATACTTCAAGTACTTCATATAGGTGGAATCATAGTGTTTGTCATTTTGTAACCCCTTATTTCATTTAGCACTTTGTTTCCAACGTATAAAGACTATATTATAATTAAATTCTTTAAAATATTATCAACTGTTTAAAGCACATGTCAAAATTTCCTTTTTTTTTGGAGTCATAGTCTCACTCTTCACCCAGACTGGAGTGCAGTGGCACACTCCCGGCCATCCCCAGTGCCAACCTGCTGGGCTCCGGCGATCCTTCTGCCTCAGACTCCCAAGTAGCCAGAACTAATGGTGCACGCTACCATGCCCGGCTAATTTTTTATTTCTTGTAGAGACGAGGTCTCATCAAGTTGCCAGTCTGGTCTCGAACCCGCGGGCTCAGGCAATCCACTCGCCTCGGCCTCCCAAAGTGCAGGCTGAGCCACCGAGCCCGACCTAAAATTTCCTTCCTTTTTAAGTCTGAATAATACATATTCCTGTGTGTGTGTGTGTGTGTGTGTGTGTGTGTGTGTGTGTGTGGTGAGTCTCTTGTAGACAGCATATAGTTGGATCAGGTGTTTTTAATCCGTTCTTTTGATTGATTCATTTACATTTAAAGTGCTAATAAAGAGGGACTTCAGCTTTTTGCTGTTTGTTTTTTATATGCCTTATAGCTTTAGTGTCCCTCATTTCTTGCACTACTGTTCTCTGTTGTGTATCATTGATTTTTGGAGGGTAGTGATGTTTGAATTCCTTTCTCATTTCTTTTTGTGCAGTATTCTATAGCTATTTTCTTTGTGGTTACCATGGGGAATAACACTTAACATAGTTATAGCATATAAGTTATAGCATTCTAATTTGAATTTATACTAGTTTAACTTCAATAACATACAAAACTCTGCTCTTTTACAGCTCCATCTCCACCTCTTTAAATTGCTGATATCGGCCGGACTCGGTGGCTCAGCCTGTAATCCCAGCACTTTGGGAGGCCAAGGTGAGTGGATTGCCTGAGCCCGCGGGTTCAAGACCCGCCTGGGCAACTTGGTGAGACCTCATCTCTACAATAAATCAAAAATTAGCCGGGCGTGGTAGCGCGCACCTGTAGTTCCAACTACTTGGAAGGCTGAGGCGGAAGGATCGCCGGAGCCCAGCAGGTCGAGGCTGCGGTGGCCGGGAGCGGCCACTGCACCCTAGTCTGGGTGACAGAGTGAGACTCCAACTCAAATAAATAAATAAATAAATTGTTGATATCACAAAATTATATCTTTATACATTGTATGTCCCAAACCATCAACTAAAATTATTTTCAATGCATTATTCTCTTAAATTATATAGAAGACAAAAATGAGACTTACAAACTAAAATTATAATAATATTAACTTTTGTAGTTGTCCATGTATTTTCCTTATTGGGATCTTTATTTCAACTTCAAGTCACCATCTAGAGTCCTTTTACTTTAAGGATAGGGTCCTTTTTCCCCCACCCTGGCTTATGCAACCTGCATGCAACCTACTTCCAGAACATATGCTCAACTGCCTACCACAGTGTTGGGGTGGGGGACGTATAGCTACTGTTAAGAGTTCAAATTGATAAAAATTAGTCTCAGTTTGCCTTTTAACTTTGCCTGGAAGTTGCAAGCCTTCAATAAAATTCAGAGTTCCAAAATAGTTACAGATTCTACTAGTGCAATTGTTGTCTACGTTAGGAGACAGATTCCTAATACTTTCTATTCCACCATCTTCTCAGAATCCACTTCTAAATAGTATTATATTAAGCCAAAATAAGACAGGAAAGAAAGAACAAAGGGAACAAAGAGAAAACAAGTAAGCTTATACCCAATCATATCAATAATTATATTAAATGTAAACAGAGTAAGCACCCCAATTAAAAACAGAGGTTTTCTTACTAGATTAAAAAAATACATCTTGTTTACAAATTATTCACTTTAAATATAAAGATACACAAATGCTTAGTAAAAAAAGGACAAGTTGATATTAGGATTTTTTAAAAAGACCATATCTACACCTACTGACACATTAAAAGGATTATATTTATTATGCTTATACTGAAGGCTTGCAATCTTAACATGATATCCTAACTGGTTAAATGTTCATTCAGGATACTTACCGTAAGTTACCATAAACCATGTATTGCGCTAAACAGTTCATCTACATCTTTTTATTTAGTCCTTTCAGAACCCTGCTGTGTAGACACTATTTTTTTCATATTTTATATATGATAAAATTGAGGCTTACAGAGTACAATTGACTTGCCCACAATCACACAGTTGTTAATAGCAAAACCACTTACTTATTGAACTTACATCCTGAGAATATTCTAGCCTCATAACTGTCTTATCAGAATGAATCTAGATGCATATGTTATTCTTTAAAAGAAGAACAGCTTTTTTTTTACAGCATGAAAGTCTTGAAGGAAGAATGGGAAAGCTACTCACTGAATTGCTGCCACTGTTGCCGTGGAAACCTGAAAAGAAATTACATACACATCAGTTTTACAACTCCATCTTTTAATAGGTGCAGAACATAACCACAGGCTGCTGACTCCTTATGGAAAACTCCCAGAAAAATCATCTAATCAAAAATCTCTTCAGCTTTTTTTAATACAAAAAATCCCAATTCACAAGAGTAAGCTGAACTCTGCCAGATAATGTGGATAATGATTCTCCTTTCCTGAACTGTTGTTCATCATCTGACTGTTGAGAAGTAAAATAAGAAATTAAAATAATGCTGAAAAGCAAGAACAAGAAGCTATAATGTTGGATGCATATGTCGTAAGAACCAGATCAAGTGGCGCTGGATGGGGAGCTGTGGGCACTGACTTGATTGAATGAAAAAATGTCACTGATAAAAATATACAAACTTAAATATGACACCATTCCTGGTAATGAAGAGAGCACCCTCCACTGGTGGCAAAATGAAACACTCTGGCAGCACTGGCTTACCTCTGTTGAGCATTCGTGTGATGCTGAGGTATAGGCACTGTTGATGGAAAGTCAGCAGTCACAGTAAGATTGAATTCTGAAATTGAATAAGGTATAAGTTTATTTACAAAGAAAAAATAATGTCCTTGCTTATCTAAGTTTAGGCCTGTCCATTAGTCTCTCTGAAAGCTGATTTGAAAAGTTACAAAAGAAAACTGAAGCAAGAATAGGAAGTAAAGAAAAAGAAGACACGATTTGCCAATTTTCATGACTTTGAACTTTGATTTAGTCAGTAGAAATGATTTAGTGGCTATATTAATTAGGATTGAGTTTGGTTGCAAATGACAGAAATTTCAAAGTGTAACAATGGCTTAAACACCATAAACTTTTATTTTTCTCTCATTTCAAAGTCTGTGTAGGTGGTCAATAGCTGATATGGCAGTTTCACCATCATCAGAAATCTAGACTCTCCCAACTTGTTATTCTATCACTCTCAGCATGTGATTTCTTTTTTTTTAATTATTTTTTATTTTTTAGATTTTTATTTTAAAGATGTGGGGTACAATTCAGGGTTAGGTATACAAATGTTCATTATGCAGGTACCCTTGTTGATAAGGTGTGCCCCCACCCCTGGAAGATTCCCATTACTGCCAATCCCCCCTTGCCCCGGCAGTTTCCCACTACTGCCAATCCTTTTCTTATAGTATTACGATAATTGTTCAAGGTCCACTTATGAGTGAGAACATGTGATACTCAGTTCTTTGTTTCTGTGATAGATCACTCAATATTATAGACTCTGAGTCCATTCAAGTTGCTGCGAGGTTCATAGTTTTGTCCTTCTTTATGGTTGCATAATATTTCATCATATATATATATATATATACCACATTTTTAAAAAATCCAGTCCTTTTTTGATGGGCAGCATGTTGGTTCCATGTTTTTACTATTGTGAACAACAGCATGCGATTTCTAACTCATGCTACTCACATATCCATGGCAGAGCCAGCAGAAAAAAGAATGAAGGACATTCCCTTTCTTTTTAAGGACACTACCTTGACGTTTCACACAATTCTGCTTACATCCTATGGGTCATTTGTAGCATGGCTTAGTCTACCTGTGTGCCTTAGATAAGCAGGACTCCCACATTAAATATAAATACACAGAGAAGAAGAGAGAGAGTTTTTCTGCATAGTTCAAGGGGCCATAGGACTCAAGTCTGATTAATTTATCTATTTGTTCATATATTAATTCAAGACACAATTTTTAGTCATGTGATATGTGCCAGGCCTTGTGTTAGGTTCTGAAGATAAGGAAGACAATAGTGACATATAAGTAAGCAAAGCATTTTAACACAGTGTAAAAGAAATTTCATAGAGGTAAAAAATAAAAATAGCTAACTGCTAAGCGGCAAGGGAGAGGTTTCAATGAAATTTTCACAGAGAAGATGCCAAGTAAACTAAGTCTTCAAAAAATAGGTCTTTGCCAACTATACTGATGGAGACGAGATGAGGGGGTGGCAGGAGACAAGGGTTGTTGAAAGAGTGTTGGAAAATGAAGGACACATTCCAGGCAGCGGGATGAACAGATGCAAATGTGACAAAATATGGGAAAGTATGGCTTGCTAACGAATGCTTGGTGGTTCCATAGACTTGGAATAGAGATGAAAGACAGGAAGGGAGCCAGGGAGGAGTGGAAGAAGATGAGACTAAAACACAGGCAGGGGCCCCATGGTGAAGGGCTTTGCAGACAGGTTGGAGAGCTTGCACATCATTCTGCACTCAGTAGGAAACCACCGGAGAGTTCTAAGAATGGGAGGATCACAATGAGATTGTGCTTTGAAAGATCAATGTGGAAGACATGTGGAAATGTGGAAGGCAGCTGGGAGATAGGCATGATTGAAAACAGGAAAACTGTTCTTTTACTGAGTATTGACTGAATGTTAGCTCTGCTCCAGGCACTCCACACACCAAATGGAGTGCAACAGACACAGAAAATCTTCAAGGACCCACAGAAAAGGGAGATACCTAAATCAGTGTTAACAGTGCTCTGCAACATATATGAACACAGGAAGGTGGAGAATGAGCTGGGAGGACAATAAAGAAAGTGCCTAACTCTAGTGGGATAGGACCTGAAAACTGCAAAGAAAAGCAAACTTTAGTTGGTGACTCCTGAATGTAAGTTTGACAGGTGGTCAAGAGTTACAAAAGACATTTTTGGCAGAGCGTATGGTACCTGCAAATTGCAAATAGTTTAATGTTAAGGATGTAAGTCTGCAAGGGAGGAAGGTAGAAATTAGTCCCAGGTGAAGACAGAGACAGCTGGAGAGTCACTTGCTCAGATTCTGGTCAATGTAGAAGGAGATGAGGGGCTGATTTAGAGTGAGTGGAAAGGGAAGTTGCCAAACTATGGATCTTCATTTGCTCCTTCTAATCCACCCACACTCTTCCCCATCCTGCTTTATTACCTGGGAGGCTGAGTTGCATGGATTGCATCTAGAGGTTCTCTTGTCCTCTGGCTTCCGGTTGGATTCCACCAAGGGGAAACAATAGAAAAAGCTGGATTAGGGAGGAAAACACGAGGGAGTGACGTCAGGCTAGGTATTTATGCCCCCAGTTCCCTGCCTGTGGACATACCATGCACCGGCTTCGTGCTTCTATTGGGTAGCCCTGTCCCCACAGAGCTCTTGAGCTTCTTCGTGCTCTTCTGTGCTCTTGCTTTCTCATGTTATCCTGGTTCCCAGAACCTTCCATTTTCAGGCATAGAAATGGTAACAGAAATCTAGTAGCTACAGAGCATTACACTATCTCTTGTGGTTTCCCTATACTATGCTCTTTATAAATGGTTTCTTTATTAAATTCTAAAATTATGCAATAAGTGTGCCAGTGGTTTCCTGCCAGGATCCTGACTAATATAATCATTAAACACTACCCTCACTTAAACCCCATTTCTTCACAACTCTTATAACTTTTATATATAAGCTGGCGCCACCCATTTTCCAGAAGGAATGATTAAACTCTGAAGGTTGTTCACTGCTCTCACAGTTCTTATCTAAAATGTCAACGATAATGACCTGCTACTAACAAGGTCACAAGTTACTGTAGGTGATGAACTTGTACACACACAATTAACGGTAAAACCCACAGACTAATCTTTGGCATAATTAAGCATGGTCTACTTTAAGCAGATAGTCCAGATTGGATAAAATCCATCATTTCCAATTCCAAATACCAAGGATAGAGAAGCTGAATCTAGGGTTGAATCTGGGTTTCAGTTCTAATCCAGTCAGGGTGGGTCTGCCTGGGATTCATTACTATGTGGAGAGAGGAGGTTTCCAGAGAAAAGGTACTGGTATAGGATGAGCAGACATTCCAAAAAGCATCTATCTGTCACAGTAGATAGATAGACATAAGCCCCAGTCAGTCTTTCTTTAACTGAATAATTTCATAAGACAGAGTGTGATATGCCAAGAAAGGCTGATTTAAAGGCTCTCTTGCCATAAGGCAGTCTAGTGCTGTACTATTTTTTTCCTTGAAGAGAAGGAACAATAGCATCTTTACAACTCAATTGTATGTATATTATTCTAGTTCTAGTCAAATTAGACATTCCTTAGTCCCACAGTGATTTTTGTTGGGGAGGGGTATTGCTACACCTGCCACACAGCTGGGTCCAAGGACTGCCTGCATGCTCCCAGCATGCTCTGGGGTTGGTTTCCATGCCAACCAGCCAAGGAGTGTTTCCACCCTATCTGCCCACTCCAGGAAAGACAGTAATAGAATAGGTATATACAAGGAAGAGTAGGAGACAGAATGAATAAGTACATGCAATTATTTTTATGGCACTGTGGTCCCAAATTATTCCTTGTGCTAGTCTCCTTTTTGACCCAAGATAATAGGAGACAGATTACAATGTCTTTCCCGCTAAGTGCTCAGAGCTCTTTCACATATGCTATCACATTATCCTCACAGCATCCTTAGAAAAAAAAAAGGTCCTATTATGCAGGTTTGGAAACTAAGGCACAGAATGATGAAATGGTCATCTTCCACACACAAGATGAGGCAATGTTAGCATTAGAAATCCTGCCTCTAAAATCTGCATTTGCAATACACTCTTCGGCTTTCCTAATTCCCTCTGTTTGAAGCTTAAGAGCAAATCAATTCAATGCAATTTTGATTAAATATCCTCATTATATTTGTGTTAATATAAAACAAATATATTTTATAAAAACAGTAAAAATGGTTCAGAAAGTTATTGTGGGAAAAACTTGGGTAAACTATCAAGATAAGGCAGGTATATACAAAAATTGAGAAAGAGAAAAACAAACGTATGTACAGAGGATGCCAAAAAATGTATACACATTTTAAGGGAGGAAAAAAACTGTATTAAAATTGTAATATTCAATATATAACAAAAGATTAACACCATCTTTTGAGCAAATGTCATACTACATATTGCTACTGTAATTCAATTCAATTTTGAAAAGTAACACATAGATAACAGCTCTTAAAATGTGTATACTTTTTTTGGCAACCCCAGTATATCTCAATTTAAATATTTCAGCCGCATTTTATTTCAAGAAAATGAAACAACCACTTAGCTTTGGCTAACAGAATTTTAGTCCATTGTCAAGAGGCATTATTTGTAATCTGGAGAAATAATAATAAGATATTAAGTGTGGCCATTTTAATAAGGGACACCTCAGACAGTGAAAGAGAAACTCCACCTTTCCTGGAGATTCTTCCTTTGGCCTTAACTGTCTCTGGAGAGAAAACCATGAATACAGCCTAGGAAGGGACAAAAACATGCCTTTGTGAAATGGAGATTGAGGACACATTAAACCCTATCAAAGTACTGACCCTGTTGTTTTAAATATCATGTGATTTATTTTACCTCATTACTCCATGTGAAATTCTACAACCAGAAACACTCTAGTTAGCGAATGTGGAAACAACAGGATATAATTTTATGTCCCTGTTGTTTGTCCAAAATAATAGCTAATCATTTCAAAAGCATGCCAAAATTTGACAGTAGTAACATGCTAGGGTTAGGTGCTTTCTGAACCCAGAGCTTTTTGTACCCAGTATACTTATTCTGGACTTGGGGTATGAGGCAATGTCAATCTCTCCCCTACCTTCTCAGATGCAGGAGTGACAAGCTTCACTCACACCACTCTATCCTATGTCCAGAATCTTCTTTGCAGAGTAGACTACTGGCTTAGGACTGAGGAAACCTCTTTGCCCCTCTCCTGAGGACCATCCCTGTGGTTTCTATTGCCTATTTGCCTAAGAACAACAAGCCCCAGTTGAATTCCCTACCTGATTCCATCCCAGAGAGCAGGGATCTGGAGACAGAATTAACAGGTTCAGATCCTGGCTCGTGGCGAGCATATTACACCAACTAATAAAACATCTAAAGAGTGACTGGAGGTACACTTACTTCTCCTCTCTGAGCTTCTTTATTCCTAAATATAAACTATGAACATTAACAATACCAATTTCCTAGGAGTATTATAAGGATTAAATGAAATAATTCACATAAAGTTTTAGTCCAGCACCTGGAACATAATCAGCACTCAATAACTGTTAGCTGTTTATGAAAACAACCTCCTAGAAATCTGTCTTGATATAGAGCTAGGCCTCTGCTAATCAGCCATGTCTCTGTGTCACATTCATAGGGCTCTCTTATGTAACACTTATAGAGCATGAACACAGGGAGGGGGGAGCAAAAACTAGAACTAGAAAACAGGAAGGCTGTGAAAGTGATGAATCAGGAGGAGCCAATTAACTAGTTGCCAAAAAAGTCTCCCTGGACAAAAGGGAGGATAGTGTATACAGAACAGTTAAATGGATGCAGTTTAAGCTTCTTAGAACAATGATAGAAGAGACACAGACATATTAAGTATATTCATAAAAATAGACAGGCTTTGGAAAATATACTTACATTAAATGAAAGACTTGCATTGAAAGCTAGCCTTCCCTGAAGCTCATTAGAGCAGCAAGTCAATTACCCCTCACAAACTTAGAGTGTTACTTTTATATAGTGGGACGATTAGGAGACTAAAACAACTCAAAACACTAGCAGTAAATCTATACTACATCCAGACTTCAAGCAGAGCTAATGCATTTCTAGATGATAAAAAAGCAGATTCTTTGGAAGAATTCAAGAGGTGCAGGTAACACGCATAAAGTATTCCGAATGTGTTTTCAAAGAATAATTTAGCCTTTGCTGCTTTCAGTATATTGCTTGGAGCAGGCATAATCTCTTCATTATGTCCCTAGTTCACACAGCTTTTCCTTTTTAACACTCTACCCCTCATTTGCCACACAGAGACACTTCGGATCTGCCATAAACACAGATACGCGCCACGCAGTATAATGATAAACTAGCTGTTACAAAGAGCTTAGAAACCAGACAGGCTGTTCCTACATATCTAACCCAAGTTATTTTCTGTGGCTTAGCATATTTTCAATAGCAGTTCAACCACATGCTTAACTCTAACATAGAATTCCTTTCACCAACTACAGAAAAAAAATAATCAAAGAGACTATTGCTTCTGTGGAAGTTCTTGTACATGACTCCAGGGGAATTATCCCTTCCCTCATTCCAGCATGCTTTATGAGGTTGCCCCAACCTGGCTGCACTAAACCCCAAAACGTACGATTTTGTGTGCACCACAGTCGTCGAGGTTGGAAGAGTCCCAAGAGTCTCCGAAAGACAAGAAAGAATGCTTTAAAGCACTGAGACCATTAATTATCCTAGCAGAACACCTAAACAAATGAAGCATTTCCCCTTCACAGTCTGCATTATCCCAGTCTCCTTTAAAGTACCATTTTCAAAAACTGACAACCTCCACCCTGTAGACTCTGAACATCCTCTACCCTTCCACCTGGATCATCAAGCCTCTGACCAAGACAGGAGACAAAATGTCAGCAGTGCCCCCGCCCCCCCAACCCCCCCCCCCCCCCCGGGAGACCGCATGCATTCACTTCTGGTTTAGCCTACTGCTGCTTCACTACATGATTAAGTGTTTGGAATGAAGGTAGAATAAGCTGGGTTTGCATAGTGGTTCTCTCACACACTAGCCCTAAGACCTTGTGCAAATCATCATTTAGCTTTTCTGAGACTCAGTTCTTCGTCTATCAATTGAGGATAATGATACAACAACTACTTTATGTTTGGGGAAGACTAAACGACAATTTTTAAAAAGAATTCAATAAGTGCAGTAAGCAGTCAATACATAAGATATTAGCTAGACAATAAGCTTTGGAGATGCAGTTTGATCTTCTCCTTCCTGAGCACTCCTTCATTCATTGAATGATTATTGATCCATCTCAGGCATTAGGAAACCATCCACAGAGCCCAGCAGCTACTTGTGTGGGAGCCCTGAGGTGCAAATTATATGCAGATATTCAATTTTGAGGACACTATGTGCAAATACCCAAATCTGAGGAGACTAGGGCAATTAAAGAAACCTATCTCCCTCCAGTCTTAGATTATTTCTTTCCCTAAGAATTATTCCACCAGACTGCTGGGCTCAGTTACATAAAGACCCAATAGTTAATCCACGATTTATATAAAAAGATATACATATTGCCAATAAGCACATTTAAAAGTTTAATCTTATGAATGATTATATTAATCAAAATGAGCCAATAAGAGCCACGCGTGGTGGCTCATGCCTATAATCCCAGCATTTTGGAAGATCAAGGCAGAAGGATTTCTTGAGTCCAGGATTTTAAGACTAGCTTGAACAACATACCGAGACCTCGTCTCTACAAAAAAATCAAAAAATTAGACAGACATGGTGACATACGCTGGTAGTCCCAGTTACTCAGAAAGCTGAGGTGAAAGGATCATCTGATCGTGCCACTGCACCATAGCCTGGCTTACACAGTGAGATAATGGCAAAAAAAAAAAAAAAAAGAAGAACCCAGTAAGCACTATATCTAATAAGCAAACATCTTTAAATGATAATATCCAATGATGTCAAAAGCAGCATGAAATAGATATGCTAATGAGAATTTGGGTTTCAGAATAGTATTTTATTCATATTTGCATTATTTATTAATGTTTATCAAGAAATCTTCCATTCAGGAGTGATATCAGCAAAATGGCCAACTAGAAGCTCCTAAGCGCTCTTTCCCCCAACAAAACTACCCAAAACAATGCATAAACAACTACATTTCAACCAAAATATCCCCAAACCCAAAACGTCAGAGGCTGTAAAGGAGAGCACGGGAGAGCAGAAAAGAAGGGGCAGAAATTCGATTTAGCACAGAAACCCAGGACGGCCACATAAAGATAGGAAGGAAATGCTTCACCTCCACCACCTAGTACCCCATGCAAGATAACTCAGAACCAAGAGGGACTGCTTGCAGTGACGAAAAGTGGGAGAAAAAGGAGGACTGCCGCAGTCTCCTTCACCACCATTGACACAAGCAATCTTCAAGCAATCTTCACGACAGGAGATTCCTGTAGTACTTATAGGCTCAGAGACCAGCTGAGGGAACTTCCTAGAATCCACACACTGACCTACCTCCAGAGAAAAAGCCCCTACTGGGCTCTGCACCCTTGTGGCTCATGCTATTACTGCTCTGGGTCATATTGGAACCAGAGCCACTGCCACAGTGTGTCCAGCTCCAGAGGTCAGCAGCCATTGCAGCCCTCCATCCCTGAGGCTTAGCTGCCACTGAACCATGCTCACCCCGTTACACACCATCCTTGAAGAGAGCTGCTGCCATGTCCTACTTTCTAAGGCCAAGCTACCACAGAGCCACTCCTCCTTCCCATTTCAGTCTAGTGCACTCTCCCTTCAGAGTCAAACAAAAGTGGTGCCTCATTGTCCAGAGACACAGAACCTCAAGAGCAACTATACCCCCATTGCCACAGCAGCACCCTGCTTCCTGGGGGCTCCAAGCTTACAGTCCACCAGAGCAATTGTACCTCCTAACACCACAGCTGAAAAGACAACCCACCCCTAGGGATTTGGAGGCTCCATTGACACATGGAGCCACACGTCCTGGGGCTGAGTAGGGAATCGGAACCTTGCCTGACTTGTGTCACCTCACATTCCAGGCCAAATAGCTACAATGCCTGGTCTACCCAGAACTCAACTAGTTGCCCCAAGTCTAAGCTGCTGAGACACCCTGCCTCTATAGGAAGTATAGTCATCACTGTGATGCTTCACATTCTCTGAGGTCCAAGCCACAGCAGCAGCTTGCCATTGTTATAACTATAGGATGTCTTATGTAAATATCAGGGTAACTATAAAACAAACACCACAGTACATATACAACTGATAAAGAGAAAAAAATTAAAGCTTAGCACTATAGAAAATAACTGAATCCCAAAAGTAGATAACAAAAAAGAAAGAATCAAAAGAGCTATAAAACAAGCAGAAAACAAATACCAAAATGGCAGTAATAAGTCCATACCAATATCATTATATCAGTAATAACCTTGAATGTAAATGGATTATATTCAGCAATCAAAAGACCTAGAGTGGCTGAATACATTAAAAAAACAAAGTCTCAACTATCTGTTGCCTATAAGAGACTCCCTTAAGCTTTAAGGACACACATAGGCTGGCATTGAAGGGATAAAAGAAGATATTCTATGCAAATTGTAACCAAAAAATGGCATGGTTAGCTATACTTATATCTGATAGACTTCAAGTCAAAAATTTCATAAAGGACAAAGAGGTCATTATTTAATGATAAAGGGGCCAATTTATCAAGAGGACATAATCACGGTAAGCATATATGCACCCAACCTTGGGGCACCTAAATACATAAAGCAAATATCAATGGACATGAAGGAAGAAGTAGATAGCAATATAGTAATGGTAGGGAACCTCAACACCCACTTACTACAAACAAATTTACCAGACATAAAATTGATAAGGAAATACTGGACTTGAATTGTGCTTTTGACCAAATGGGCCTATCAGATTTATGTAGAACATTTCATCCAACAGTTGCAGAATACACATTTTTTTCCAGCACACATTAAACATTCTTAAAAATAGACCATATGTTAGGCCACAAAACAAGTCTTAACATATTTAAGAAGATAGAAATTATATCTAGTATCATTTCAAAACACAATGATATGAAAATAGAAATCAATAGCAAGAGGAATCTTGGAAAATCCACAAATATGTGGAAATTAGCCAGCATGCTCCTGAAGAATCAATGACGCAAAGAAGAAATCAAAAGGATAATTTTAAAAATATCTTGAGACAAACAGCAATGGAAATGCAACATATCAAAACCTATGAGATACAGCAAAATCAGTTCTAAGAAATTTATAACAATAAGCACCTATCATAAAAAGAAGAAGTATACCCAAAAAAAGTCCAACTTTACACCTTAAATACTTGAAAAAGAAGAACAAACTAAACCTAAAATTAGCAAAAGGAAGGAAATAATAAACATCAGAACAAAAATGAATTAAATATGGAACAGAAAATCCATATAAAGAATCTATAAAAGTAAGGATTTAAAAAAAAAATGGACAAACTCTTAGTCTCTCTAAGAAAAAAAAAAAGAAGAGTTAAATAAATAAAGTTTAAAAAGAATATGAAATTACAACACCTCAGAAATTAAAAATTGATAAGGTACTATTGTAAATGCCAATAAATTGGTCAACCTAGAAGAAACAGATAAATTGTTAGAAAAATACAACCACAAAGATTGAGGGAGAAATAGAAAGCCAATAGAAATAGAAAGCCAACAGACCAATAACAACAACGAAAACTCTACCAACAACAACAACAAAAACACAGAAAGCATAGGACCAGATGACTTCACAGCTGAATTCTACCAAACACTCAAAGAAGAATTAATACTGACACTTCTTAAAATCTTCTGAAAAATAGAGCTATAGAGAATACTTCTGGACACATTTTATGAGACCAATGTTGCCTTGATACATAAGCCAGACAAAGATGTCACAAGCAAATAAAGATACAGGCCAACTTCTCTGATGAATATTGATGTAAAACTGTGCAATAAAATATTAGCAAACCAAATCCAATAACACATAAAAATATTATACATCATGACCAAGTGGGGTTTATCCCTAGCATGCAATGCTGATTTAACACATGCAAATTAATTAATATGATTGCATTACATTAACAGAATGAATGATAAAAACCACACAGTCATTTCAATTAATGTGAAAAAAGCATTCAACAAAGTTCAACATCCTTTCTCAATAAAACACTCAACAGTTTAAATATAGAAGGAATGTTCCTCAGCATAATAAAGGACATTTACATTTTTTAAAAAGCTAGCATTGTCATCAATAGGGAAGAACTGAAAGCTTTTCCGTCAAGGTCTGGCACAAGGCAAGGATGACTACTTTCATCACTTTTATTCAACATTGTACCAAAACATCCAAGTTCAGACATTAAAAAGTCCTAACTCAAAGAGGTTTCTCTCTAAAGCACATTATAGCCAAACTGTCAAAAGTTAAAGAGAGAACTTTAAAAGCAGCAAGAGAAAAGCAGCAAGTCACATCCTCATTAAACTATCAGCAGACCTCACAACAGAAACTTTGCAGACCAAGAGAGAATAGGATATTTAAATATATTTAGAGTCCTAAAATGCTAGCCAAGAATACTCTAGTCAGTAAACTGTCTTTGAGTCAGGAAGCAATCAGACAAGAAAAATAAACAAAAGGCATACAGATCAGAAAGGAAAAAGTAAAATTATCTTCACTTCTAGATGACATGATCCTATATGTGAAAAAAAGGTACACAAAAAAAGTGTAGAACAAATAGATGAATTCAGCAAAGTTGCAGGATACAAAATCATTTTTTAAAAATAGCATAAACACGAATATTGGTCTAACAGAAAAAGAAACCAAGAAAATAATTCCACTTAAGATAGCATCACAAAAAAATACTTAAAAATAAACTGAACTAGGGAGGTGAAACATCTGTCCACTGAAAACTATAAAACATTGATGAAAGAAACTGAAGGAGACACAAATAAATGGAAAGCTATCCCATGTTTGTGGATCAGAATAATTAATATTTTTTAAATGTCCACACTGCCCAAAGTAATATATAGATTTAATGCAATGGCTACAAAATCCCAGTGCCATTCTTCACAAAAATAGAAAAACAATCCTAAAGTTCTTATTGAACCATAAGACTCAAAATAGCCAAAACAATTCTGAGAAAGGGAAACAAATTAGAGGTATCATAGTTCCTGATTTAAATGACTTTACAAAGCCATAGTAGTCAAAATAGTATGATACTGGCATGAAAACAGACACATAGATCAGCAGAACAGCATAGAGAGCCCAAACATATACAGTCAACTAATTTTTGAAAAGGGTACTGAGAGGACACAATGGAGAAAGGATAGTCTCTTCGGTAAATGGTGCTAAGGAAAAAAGGATTTACATATGCAAAGAATAAAATTGGACCCTTATATGATACAAAAAAATCAACTCAAAGTTGATAGAAGACCTAAATATAAGATTGGAAACTATAAAACTTCTAGAAGAAGACAGTAGAGAAAATCTACTGAACAATGACCTTGGCAATAATTTTTTTGAATATCATACCAAAAGTTCAGGCCACAAAAGCAAAAATAAATAAATGGAATTACACCAAACTAAAAACCTTCTGCACAGCAAAGGAAGCAATCAACAGAATTAAATGGGATCCTACAGATTGAGAAAAAATATTTGCAAGTCATATATCTGATAAGGGATTAATATCTAACATTTATAAAGAACCCATACAACTCAACAATGAAAAAAACAAATAACCCAATTAAAAATGAATAGACATTTCTCCAAAGAATACATAAAAATTGTTAACAGGTAGATGAAAGTGTGTTCCACATCATCAGAGAAATGCAAAGCAAAACCACTATGAGATACCACCTCACACCCATTAGAATGGCTGTTATCAAAAAGTCAAAAGACAACAAATGTTGTCAAGGATGTGGAGAAAAGGGAACATTTTTACTCTGTTGGTGGGAACATAGATTGGTACAGACATTATGGAAAAAAGTGTGGAAATTTCTAAAGAAATTAAAAATAGAACTACCATATGACCCAGTAATCCCCTTCGAGAGAAAGAAGAAAATGCAAGGAAATGAAAACACTACCTCATAAAGATGTCTGCACTTCCAAGTTCATTGAAGCATAACTTTTCAATAGCCAAGATATGAAAACAACCTACATGTCTGATGATAGACAAATGTATACAAAACTGTGGTACATATATATGAATACAATAGAACATTATTCATCCCTAAAAAGAACAAGATCTTACCATTTGCTACAATATGGATGAGCCTGGTAGACATTAGGTTAAGTGATTATTTCAGACACACACACAAAAATTTTGCATGGTCTCACTTTTGTGGGGAATCTTAAAAAGAAAATTTCAAATGCACAGAGATAGAAAACAAAACAGTGGTTACCAAAGGCAGGTATATAGGTATATAGGTCAGAGGATACGAAGTAGCAGATGTGTAGGATAAACACATCTAGAGATTTAATGTGCAACATGAGGACTGTAGGTCATAAAATTGTTCTGTATATAAGAGTCACGTTAAATGAGCAGATTTTAGCTGCTCTTGTCGCAAAAACAAAAATGATAACTATGAGATGACAAATATGTTAATTTCCTTCAGTACAGTAAACTTTTTACTATTTATAAGTATTTCATAACATCATGTTGTATGCTTTAAATATACACAATAAAATTTATTTTTTTAAAAAAAGAACCCTGAAAAAAAGTTTATATCTTTTAACCAAATAATTTGTCTTCTGGAAATTTATCCTAAGGAAATAATTAAAAATGCAATATATGTATATATGAATGTTCAAGGCAGCATTCTTTTAACAGTAAAATAATTGAAAAGTAACAACAGCATAAACATCCAACAATAGGGAATTGCTTAAATAAATTATAATAGATTCACATGATGAAATATCATTTACCCATTAGTGTGGTTTTCAGGGAGTATTCAGTATTTTCAAGGAATATTAAATGACACGAGAAAGCATTTGCAATGTAATGTTATTTTTAAAATTTGATTATAAAACTTCTAAATATGTGGAGAAAAAATATTAAAAGAAGATCTAGTAAAATGTTAACAGTAAATATCTGTAAGGAAGAGTGTAAAATTATGCTTATTTTCTTTTGTATAGTATTTACATTCCAATTTTTCTGTAATAAACATGCATTCCTTTTATGATCAGTTTTTTAAAAATTGTGTGTCCCGGTTTCTCAGAGACTTGCTCTCTGTGGGTTTATTTACACTGGAATACAGCCTTCTAAAGAAATGAATTCTTAGCTCCAAAAAATAAACCTAATAGCTGGAATCTTGGCTACCCTGGTAGGTAGAAGAGAAACTTGGGTAGTCATCCTCTCATTCTTCACCTCTTAAATCACAGTATGATGGGAAAGTGACAAAGTAGCAGAGACTGGCCATGCTGACATAGCTATCACCTTCAGAGACTTGTCAGCGGGCTGTCTCTGAGTTGGCTGAGGTAACAATGATTTATTTCTGTATAATTAGTAGGCTGTAGCCATGCAATTGATTGGCATTTGCAATGTGAAGGAGTCCAGAGCCTTAGAATATTTTCAAGTCAACTTTTCTTAGGTAGGGCTTGATCTCAAAAGAGAGCGCATGGCAGAAAAAGCACAGTCCTTTCAAGTCACCTTATGGTTACTGTCTAGCCCTGGATCGGGATGTGAAGGACAACAGCAGATGCATAGTGCGCTGGGCTTCGTGGTTTCTGCAGGTATGTTGCACCAACTTTGTGAAATTTGGGGTATTTCTAATTACTATTCTTTAGCATTCATAGAGTATTTTACTGTTTGGGAGCATCTTGTCAACTATAATTTGGAATTTTTCACATTGCTCTAAAGAGGAAGGTCAACAATGCTGACCTCAGGTAGCATCATTATCCTCTGAAACACATGGGACTATTAGGAAAGTTGATGCCACAGCAGTCATTAGCAAAGTCAAAATTACAAAGGATCCCTAACTTACGATGATTCAATTTATGATTCTTCAACTTTATGATGGAATGAAAGTGATGCATTCAGTGGAAACCATACTTTGAGTACCCATACAACCATTCTAGTGTTCACTTTCAGTACAGTATTCAATGAATAAAATGGGACATTCAATACTTTGCGTTAAATTATTTTGCCCAATTGTAGGCTAATGTAATGTTCTTAGCACATTTAAGGTAGACTATAAGCTATAATGTTTGGTAGGTTGAGGTATTAAATGCCTTTTCAACTTAAGATATATTCATCTTATGATGGAGATGGATTTTTTTCATTGTAAGTTGAGAGGCATTTGTAAACTTATTTTCTGTCTCCTTGATTAACAGAAGTTTCATAGAATTATAGAATTTTCCTACTGAAAAATAAAAGATGTACTATATATATGTAAGATAAATAAATTGGTTGCAATATGCTCTCATCTCAGATAAGAATTACATGTATTATTTTAATTAAGGAGTATGATCCCAATCTTGGTTACAATTGACTCTAGATGAGAAAGAACTACACTGGAATCAGGAAGAAAAAAAATCTAATCCTAGAGTTACCACTAAAAAGATCAACCATCTATTTTACATCTTATTCTTACTGTCTTTGAAAAAGGTAGCTAGTAATTATCCACTCCTAAATCTCAAAATTGTGTGTCTATAATACATGTGAGAATTCTGTAAGTATAATAAAGAAAAATGGTAACAGCATGTTTTATTATGAAAATGGAGTAAAACATTTTAATCAACTTTATTGAGTTGTAATTTAATATAATAAAATGCATAGAAGTGTTCGGTTTAATATGTTTTTAAAAATGTATAAAAGTACTTCTGTAATCACCACAACATTCAAAATATGAATCATTTTCATAAACCCAGAAAATTCCCTCTTTCTGCCTTGAGCCAGTCTCACTCTCTGCATGCAGCCACTGATTGGATTTCTAGTAACATATTAACGAGTCTATTGTACTGTCTGGCTTCTTCCAATCAACATAATATTTGGAAAGATTCATTAAATGTCCTTACATATAGTAGCAGCTGATTCCTTTTTATCGATGTATTGTTTTCTACAGCATTCAATGGCCTGAATGTACCATGATTTGTTTATCCATTCACTTTTGTAAACATATGTCATTTTTCTTGAATAAAAACCAAGGAGTGGAATTTACAGATCATAAGGTAGGTGTAAATTTAATTTTGTAAGAAAATACCAAAGAGTTTTTCAAAGTTGTTGTATCATTTTACATTCCCACCAGCTATGTATGAGAGTTCTATCTCCTTTACATCTTTGAATCCCTGGTATTTTAGTGTTTTTAGTTTTAACCATTAGAGTAGGTGAAATGGTATCTCATTGTGGCTTTAATATTCATTTCTTTATACATGCTAATAGTGATGCTAAGCACCTCTCTTTATGTTTATTGTCCAATATATATCTTATTTTGTTAGGTGTGTGTTTATGTCTTTTGACAATGGATGGGGTATTATTTATCTTTTATTATTGAGATGTAGGAGTTTCTTATATATTTTTGGTGGAATTCCTTTGCCAAATGCATATATTATGAATATTTTCTCCCAATCTGTAGCTTATCTTTTCCTTTTTTTTTTAACTTTTAAATTTTTTTATTTTAAAATTGTGGAGTACAATTCAGGGTTGGGTACACTTGGAATCGTGCAGGTACCCTTGTTGGTGAGGTGTGCTCCCCCCCAGGCAGATTTCAACTACTGTCACTCCCACCTTCCCAGCCCCCCTCCCCCCTGCAGTGTCCCACTACTGTCATCCTTGTCTTATGTTATCACAGCAGTTGTTCATGGTCCACTTATGAGTGAGAACATGTGATACGCAGTTCTGTGTTTCTGTGAAAGATCACTTAGTATTATAGACTTTAATTCCATCCAGGCTGCTGTGAAGTTCATGATTTTGTCCTTCTTTATGACTGCATAATATTCCATCGTGTATATGTACCACATTTTTTTTATCCAGTCCTCTTTTGATGGGCAGCACGGTTGGTTCCATGTTTTTGCGTCTTTTCCTTTTATTAATGATGTCTTTTGAAGTGTAAAACTTTTAAATTTTAAGTCACTTTTAACAATTTTTTTCTTTTATGGTTAGTGCTTTTTGTTCTGTCAAATTCTCTACCTCAAAGGGTCATAAAAATGTTTCCTATGTTTCATGTAGAAGTTTTATAGTTTTAGAAAGTGGTTTGTTTGTTTGTTTATCTAATGATTTCTTCTTGTCTAGGTGGCAGGAGGGTCATTCACATTCTTCTATATTCTAACTAGCAGTAGGGAATCCAAGGAAATGATTTTAAAGTACACCCTTCCAAAATAACTCTGCTTTAACTTAAAATTTTTAAAATTAAAATCAACTTTTGATTCTTTGTTTATAGTTTCACTGGCCATAAAATAGTGGATCCATCACGCTGACATCCTTAGAATTTCATGTACATTTTTCTTGAATTGGATTTTCTTTTCGTTTGTTTATTTGTTTGTTTTTAATAAAGATGAGGTCTCGCTATGCTGCCCAGGCTGGTCCCCAACTCCTGGGCTTAAGCAACTTTCCTGCCTCAGTCTCTCAAAGTGCTGGGATTACAGATGAGAGTCACCATGCCCAGCCTTGAATTAGATTTTCAAGAGAAAACAGTAACTTTATTTTAATAGTAAAAGCCTGGAAAGGCAATGAAATCTAGCAGTTAAGACTCACATGCTGGAGTCTAACTCTTGTGTGCAAATCCTAGTTCTATCCCTCACTAGCTATTTGAACAAACTAAGCCTTACTGTATCCATTTCCTCATCTATAAAATGGACACACAAATAATAGCAACTTATGAACCTTGTTGCATGAAAATCAGCAAGTGTTTAGCCAAGTTCAATCACCATTAATAACGAAGCTTATGTGTTTCTGCATCATACACACACGGGGCAAAAGGATTTTTTAAGTGATTTACCAGTCCTTCGTTCAGTTTAAGAAAGTCTTTTTTGTTTTTTATAGCAGGTAGATATTCCTTAAGAGATTTTTAAAAATTGTTTTTAAAGGTTGTAAGTAGCAAAGGAAAGAAGTGAATAGGTGGTTTATTTTTATTTTAAAATTAATTTCAAGAATTTGTCAGTAAATAGAGTAAAGCATTTTGAAGCTTGACTATTGTGGTCTTTGAAGGTTGTCCCCCAATCCTTTCCCTAGGCTGTGCCCCACCCTCAGAAGTGAGCAAATACGTGACCTGAATTGAGGTAGCTGTTTTCCCGTACAGAGCTAATATCAAGGTCCCAGGAGAGGTGAGGTGGCTGGAGTGTAATCAGAGGCATCTATTTGTTGCCAACTGCAATGACTCTCTGCTTAAGTCTTGAGCAAGGTCATTATTCTCAGTCTGCGATGCACGAGTGCACAGCAGGCCCGGCAGACTGCTCATTAGTATTCTGCACGTTCTAGCGGCTAAATTTGCCATTTCATTTAGAATGCTTCTGATTGCATATTTTTTATATTCTCGGCTTCCTCAGAGAAATGGATGCCACTGTTGGTGATCTGACAGACAGCCGAGCACAAATTGATGCATTTGCCATCAAACTAAGGGGGAAAGTTATTAAAACACTTGGCTGTCAACCGTGAATTCGGTTAGAATCATTTAAGTTATAAAAATACTTTTAAATGAAAAAGCCAAAAAAATAAATCAATCAAAGAAGATTTGTGGAGAGGAAAAAACCCCCATCATTGTAATGTTAGAATTTGCTAAAAAGACTTTGTCCATCCTCTATAATTATATAAGTAAGTGAATGCAGATATTTTAAAGTTATAAAATCCTCCATTCGGCCACTGAAATTAATTCCTACTCAAGGCATATTCAGCATCACATACTTTGCAAAGTTGAGAAATTACATTTTTAAAGTAGTTGCTTTAAAAAGATAATTAATATTTATATTTAATTATGCTTGTCTCAATATTTCTTAGATGCAATGAACTAGATGAGATCTGAATTGCTACCTCACAAGAGAAAAAAATGAGAAATACTGTTTCATGGGCTGTGAAAGGGATATACGACTTGTACTCCTATCAACAGAGCTACTAAAAAATGGAAATTTATGATTTTTGCCCCCCAGAAAAACCTCATTAAGCTCCTTGAAGAAATGGAAGCCTCATGAGCAGTAATCAAAGCATATGAAACCTCCTGAGTAGTTAACAGAGCCCACTTCATCAGACAATTCCACTGGGGATTCAGTTGCCCAAGGACATGCTTCTTACTGAATGTATTCTGAATTGAAATTCAGCAGCAGAAAATGACTGAGCTAGAAAGCCTGAATAGTAGAATGAATCTGTGAGAATCTTCCTTGAAAACATATTGGCCCTTCGTTATTGTCAGGTCCCCAGGAACCATAAGCAAACAAGAGGTAGACTGATGTGCCCCATTCAGGGCAAATATGTGGATAGAACAGTCCAGACAGACAGTGTAAGGCTCTACTACTGAGGTCTTAGTGACTGCACATTACAGACCTTTAACACAAGTCATTGTGATTTAGAACCACAGTCTGTGCACATGTCAGCTAGTAGTATGCATGACTTTACTGTTTCCACTAAGAGAAATTCCTCACACTTGGGCTTAGTTCTTAGTAGTTTGAGGAAGGACCATCCCATAGAGAAAATACTAAACGTACATTAATTTTCAGGATCTCTTGTGGGACCATGTCTTAATTTCCTAGGACTACTGTAACAAGATACCACAAACTGAGTGGCTTAAATAAACAAAAATTTATTATGTGATATCAAGGTATTGACAGGGTCATGCTCCTTCTAGAATCTGGAGAGAAGAATCTTTTCTTGCCTCTTTCTCTTCTAGCTTCTGGTATTTGCCATCAATTCTTGGTATTCCTGAGCTTGAAGATGTATCACTCCAACCTCTCCCTCCACTTACATATGGCTGTCTTGTCTCTACGTGAAACTTTTTCTTATAAAACTGCCTGTCATATTGGATTAGGGTGCATGCTAATGACCTCATCTTAACTTGATTACACCTACTAAGACTCACTTCCCAAGTGAGGTTACATTCATAAGTACCAAGGTTTGGGACTTCAACTTACCTTTTGAGGGACACTGTTAAGCCCACAATATACCACTTTATTTGAAGAAGGCTGAAGGAATGCAGCTAAGATGAAAAGGCGCAAACCAAGGAGAATTAGTTGCAGAGGACAAAAGAATGGATTTGTAGTAGAAGGGTGTGACCAATAGTAAGTAGATTGATAAAATTAAGACATTAAGTAAAATAAAGACTAAGTACATATCAGATTTAACAAGAGAAAGGTTACTAGTTAGGTTAATGAAAAGTGTCTAAAAAGTAGTGAGGCTAAGGCCATATTGCATTGGGTAACAGAGTGAGCAGCAAATGTGGAAATGAAGGCTGCAAGTGTAAGCAGAACGGTTTCTTAAGGCATTTAGCTGTGCAGAGATAAGAGACAAAAAAACTATTGGAGAAAACACTGTGATTCTAAGCAGAACCTCTGGTGTCAAGAATTTGGAAGCACTTAACACTTAATGGTGTTACACCATACTCAATGGCCCTGGTTCATATATCCGCCATGGATGAGAACACAGACCGCTAGCACCTCCAAACTGGTAACAAAGACTGTATTTGAGAACACGTTGCTTCCATTTTTCAACATGTTGCTCCCTGCTTATGATGGGATGGACAAAATGTGTGAAGAGATTGCTTAAACAGGGAGGAACTTGCTAAACACCCTACAATGAGGAGGGTACTTTCCTATATAAACTACTATCAAAGCATACTTCTGGCATCTAGGTTTGGCTAAGTCGATGATACCTGCTTACATTAAGGGCCCAGTAAACTTTCCTGGTATTTGCAAGTCACCTGTGTCTGTCTTTTACCACCTATATCAGTCAGACTTCTCCAGAGAAACAGAACCAGTAGAAGGTTGATAGGCAGATGTTAGATAGATAGATAGATAGATAGATAGATAGATAGATAGATAGATAGATAGATAGACAGAGATAATACAGATAATAGAGAGATAGATTGATAGATGATAGATAGACATAGATATAGATATATGTTTGAATGTATATGTGTGCTTTATTTTGAGGAACTGGCTTACATGATTGTGGGAGTGGCAAGTCCAAATTTGTAGGGTAGACTGGAAACTCAGGCAAGAGTTGATATTTTAGTAATGAGGCAGAATTTCTTCTTCTCTGGGAAACCTGTTTTTTGCTCTTAAGTCCTTCAACTGATACAATGAGGCCCCTCCCCTTTAATGAGGGTACTTTACTTAAAGTCAACTGATTATACATGTTTACCCTATCTACAAATTCACAGCAACACCTAGGTCAAAACAACATCTAGAGACTCATATTTGACTAAATAACCAGGGACTATAACCTACCAAGTTGACACATGAAAATCACCATCACACTTCCCTCCTCCCAAGGACCTCTGAGAAATCACTGCTCCTGAGAAGGTATACCCAGTTCTGGTCCCAGCAATCAGGTAAATGCCTACAGGTACAGGTTTGGATTTAAACATTTTCAGAATACTGTTTTCATAGCAAAATGTACAAGTTAAATGAAGTTAATAGCCACAAATAAACTAAGACAATTAGCTCACACAATTATAGATGCTTGCAGTCTTTCTAAAAGCAAAATTTGAACCACAATGTGCTTTGCCTATTCATGATATAAAGACAAAATGGTACTTTATATTAATGTTATAAAGATACCAGGCTCAGCCTGTGGCAATTAGCTCATTATCTTATAGTAATACTACCTATTACTATCTGGAAGTGTCATTAACCTCCTTTCTCCTTGGAGGATAATTTAATACAAGGCAGATCTGTCTCTCTCACCATTCAATAGAACATTTAATTATCAAAGGATCTAAAGCATCTTATTATAATGTGGTCATACAGCATAGACTCCGAAGGAATTGTGAATAATGGCTTAAGTGTAATTTCCCAAAAGAAAAGGCAGTCAACAAAAACTTAGACCACAAAAAATGACAGCTTTCAAATCAGAACATGTCTATTTCCATATTCATATCACAGAAAACTCTATTAAGAAATTTATAACAGAAAAAATAATACAAACAAAACAAGAGTGTCATTTGAAAGTGTCACCAAAGGTGCTCACTCGGGAATGCCAAATAATGTTAACAGCCTTTAAGCCTTTAGTCCAAGTCATGTCTCAAAAGACTGTGGAAGACTGTGAAACACAGACACCATTTGAGTTTCTCCAAACTCCTACAATTAAATGGAGTTTAAAATCCTGCATTCCCTAATCACATTCTCTCCACTCAGAGATGATTTTATTACAGCTTCTCTAAAGAAGATTTTTAAAAATCGAAATGACATAATATGCCCACAAAAAATAGGAAACCCACAGCTGCATATACAACAGTGTCATTTATAACTCATCCTTCCAAGATAAAAGCAGCTTGCTTTCATAGAAAACCTTGATGGGTTCGTTCAGTGACTAAAACAATACAGAGAACCATTTAACATGAGTGATAAAAAAGAAATCCTGGAGCCGCCTATGCTGTTTATATTTCCCATCTCCAACCTGCATGTATGATTAAAAGATGTCACTCAATTATATTTCAATTTTTCTGCCAGCTGCACTCATTATAAAATTTCAGAAATGTTCTAGGAAGAATAGTTTATCGAATAGACATTGAATTTGCCATTAGAAATTGAGAAGTATCTGGCACATTTTATTTTCTCTCCGATATCATTTACTTTGGGATATTGTGCTTTTGATAAGTGAACTGTGTTTGGATCTTCATGTATATCATATAGAGTCTAGTAATCCCTTCTTATGGTGATTTAGATGCTTTTATTCCTGGGTCCTATCAAGAGAAAAAAATGTGAGTTGTATTAGTGAAGGAGATTATTTTTTATTACATAAATATTTTATGATATCTATTTTCCATTTCTTGCCCTGACACTTTATTACCTCCTGCTCTTATTAATTCCATGCTTGATATAAATTAAATGTGAGATTTTGATGTGTGTGGTTGCCAGGGCCTTGAGGGCACAGAATCTCTTCTTTAAGATTACAATTGCTTAACTTCTCCTAGGATTAATTTGCCTAACAACAGTCACCGAGACATCTAAGAAAGGGATGATTTGGAAGTGTAGCAGCAGGCTTCCGATGTGATAACTCATAACATCCTATTTAAAAAAAAAAAAATTAGTATAACCTCCTATTTATGCTGTTGTGGGAACCCAAAGGCAGAATTCACAAAGAGACATTTTATAAGGGGCTTGTGAAATTGAATACAGTCAAACTCTCCATTGTTTAGAAGCTAAGGCACTTGTCTGGGGACTTCATTACTTCCTGGCACCTATGTGTGAGGCCAGTTTGGGCTAGGGAAGGTGGAGAAACTCACACACTCCATGGTTACCACTTGTTAGCACCCTCATGCATGCAGACAGCTGCTGAAACCCGCTCTGGAACTTGAGCAGGCAATCCCCATCTTAGTTATCATCACAAAATTGATAGGATTGTTATTTTTCCAAGCTCCTCCCATAAGCCAAAGGAAAAACAAAGGTATAAATACTTAAATGAACAGAACATGATTAAAAACAATGAGGATGACAGCGGAATAGGGTAAAGGAAGATGACATTGGAGAGATAAGTCAGAGAAGATCTCAAAAAGACTTATGAAGTCAGAGTTTTCTAAGTAATTTGCAAAACCCCTCCTAAAGGAAAACAATTATCCCTGACTCCCAGTGTCAACTTAAATCATGCAATATAGATATCTATAGACATGTACATGGACATATACACACATATAAGTATATTTATAAACACATATATTTCACACATGTATGTACATACATATGCATGAGTATGTATACACATACATACATTTCCCACTTATGTTAGGCCTCCTTCATGGTTGGCTGAATGAAGCTCTAATTTCTTTGATTCTGCATAATCTTTATTCTGGGATCTAGGCTGAAGGAAAAATCCTTTCTGGGCATTACTGGGCTCATGCCAGAAGGAAAAAAGGGAGAGGGCGGAACATGCAGTGATTCTGAAAGCTCTCACTTGAATGTGGCACATATCACTTCCACTCACATTTTATTTGGCAAATCAAGTGGCATAGCCAAAAACCTGAAGTCAGTAGGATGAGAAGTATAATTTTTCCACAAAAAGAGACTCAGTAGGGAAAAGCAGGAAATATTTTTGAAAAATAAATAAATTTATCTGTGAAATAGAAAACTAGGCTAAACTCTTTTTGCTTATAGAGTTTATATGAATTTAAAGCCATAACAATGAACTCCATAAGAAATGTGTAAAATCAATGAGGTTTACATTAATATTTCTTTATTGTGTTAAATGTTTTGCTGAAATGAAAACACTCGCTATGAGAAAAATAAAGTCATGCATTACTTAACGTCGGGGATACTTTCTGAGAAACACGTCATTAGACAATTTCATTGTGTAAATATCACAGAGTTCACTTACACAAACCTAGATGGTATAGCTACTACATACCTAGGCTGTATGATATAGCCCAGTGGTCCCCAACCTTTTTGGCATCAGGGACTGTTTTAACGGAAGACAATTTTTCCATGGACAATCATGGGGTGGGGTGGTGGTGTAGGGGTAGTTTTGGAGTGATTCAAGTGCATTATATTATTGTGCACTTTATTTCTATTATTATTACATTGTAATATACAAAGAAATAATTTAAAAACTCTCAATAATGCAGAATCAGTGGGAGCCCTGAGCTTGTTTTTTTGCAGCTAGATGGTCCCATCTGGGGGTGATGGGAGACAGTGCTAACATCACTGCCTCAGCTCCATCTCAGATCATCAGGCATTAGATTCTCATAAGGAACCTGTAACCTAGATCCCTCACATGCACAGTTCACAATAGGGTTCATGCTTCTATGAGAATCTAATGCCCCTGATTTGACAGGAGGCGGAACTCAGGTAGTAGTGCAAGTGATGGGGAGTGACTGTAAACACATAGGAAGTGTTGCTGGCTCACCCACCACTCACTTCCTGCTGTGTGGCCTTGTTCCTAACAGGCCACAGACCAGTAATGGAATTGGCCTGAAGCCTGGGCGTTGAGAACCCCTGATATATCCTATTGCTCCTAGGCAACAAACCTCTATAGCATGTTACTGTACTGAACACTGTAGGTAATTATAACACAATGGTATGTGTATCTAAACATAGAAGAGATACAGCAAAAATACAGTATAAAAGATTAAAAATGGTGTACCTATTTTTACAATGAGTGGACCTTGCAGAACTGGGTGTCAGTGAGCAAGTGATGAGTGAATGTGATAGTCTAGGACATAACTGTACTACTGTAGACTCTGTAAACACTGTAAACAAAAGCTACACTACATTTACTTAAAATTTTTTTCTTCTTCAATGTTAAATTAACCTTAGCTTACTCTAACTTCTTTATAAACTTTAATTTTTTAAAATTTGTGACTCTTTTATAATAATACTTAGCTTAAAACACACTGTACGGCCGGGCTCGGTGGCTCAGCCCATAATCCGCACTTTGGGATGCTGAGGTGAGTGGATTGCCTAAGCCCGTGGGTTCGAGACCCGCCTGGGCAAATTGGCGAGACCTCATCTTCTACAATAAATCAAAAAATTAGCCAGGCATGGTAGCGCGCCTGTAGTTCCAGCTACTTGGAAGGCTGAGGCGGAAGGATCGCCAGAGCCCTGCAGGTCGAGGCTGCGGTGGCCGGGAGTGGCCACTGCACTCCAGTCTGAGTGACAGAGTGAGACTCCAACTCAAAAAAACCACTGTACAACTGTACAAAAATATATTTTTTCTTTGAATCCTTATTCTATAAGCATTTTTCCAATTTTAATTTTTTAAAATTTATTAAACGTCTTTGTTAAAAACTGAGACATAAGACACAAACTTAGGCCTACACAGGGTCAGAATTATCCACATCACTGTCTCTTCCACCTCCATATCTTGTCTTACTAGAAGGTCTACAATTTCATTAGGTGATAGGAATTTTTCAGCTCCATTATAATTTTATGGAAACACTGCTGTATATGCAGTCTGTCATTGACCAAAATGTTATTATACAGTGCTTGACTTTATTACAAAAAGCAGTGACTCTGGTTTTGTTGTTGTTGCTCATGTTTGTAATTTAGTTAGGCATGCCTGGTCTGTGATGTGACATGTAGTAACTCATTTCTCACCAGACTTTTCTCTATTAAACCTACTAACAGGTCATTTGAAAAACCTTCCTTCGAACAATTTGCTGTCACAGCATTTGGCCTTCACATGAGTCAAACTCATCATTCCAAATTAAGTTCACTTCTATATGTTTTTCATTAACTCATGACATTTAAAGACATATAACTTGGCACCAACAGTATCAAAAGGCATCTGCAGCACAAAGTGAGTTTTTTTTTATGACAATGATAAGATAGTTAATTAAATATCCAAAACACACTTATATTTTTAAAGATTTTTTTCATTGATATTAAAACAAAAAAATCAAGGAAACACTTAGACAACTTGGGCATGACCTTTTTATTCTCACAAGAATGTCACTTCAGCAGTCTGAGGACAGTCATGAGGACTTTCATGTTCAAAGTTAGTTTTGAGAAAAGTCATGCCACTAACTAACACTAGTTTGGACACATGATAATACGTACCTAGTAAACAAAATTAAGACCTGAACACAAAGTAGAAAGAATAAAATAAAATGATGGAAACTAGCACACCAACTTGATATCTGGAGAGGAAAACTTTGAAGAAGCAGGGAGAGTTGGAGTGAGAAAAAAGCTTGTCTGATTTTTGGATTTGAAGACTTCCATGACATCCTCCCCAAACAAGGGAGGCTCACCACTAGTAAATATCTAGCTGTACAGTTAATCACAAAAATTGGAAAGAACACTAGACGAAGTTAAAAGGTGGGACTTCTAGTTCCAGCTTTGTCACTTTCTAGCTATGTAACTTTGAGGAAACAACAATCTGAGTTTATAAAAAAATGGATTCATAAGCCATCGTGCCTATGCCATGAGTTTGTATAGAGTGTAATACGAGGTGAAATACATGAAAACAATTTCAAATTCAGTTCAATTTATTAGACCTCTAATATATCTAGGGAGGAACTTAGTAATTTGTAAAGTGCTATACAAAATAAATTATCATTTGGAGGCTGATAAAGGCTTTCTCCCCTCTCCCTTCTTTTTCTAGAATCTGGATAAACCTCAAAAAGTAATAGGATGGAAAGTTTTATTATGAAACTCAAGTCTAACAGACCCAGATGCTCCTTTACCATAATAACCCAGAAAACAACTACCCTTTATATGCCAGCGATATGATTTTTCCTTCGTCTACTCTCTCTTGTTCCATCATAACCTTAGTTCCTGAGCTTTCTTTTAGCTTTCTCGAACCTCAAGCAGAGAATGACCACCCATGCCAAGGACAGAGGACAGAGAAGAATAAAGGCAGAGAAGGATAAAGAAACTTTAAAGGAAGAGAACTGGCCACAAAGTTAGGGCACTAAGCCAAGAAGGTAGACATGGAGGGAAGGATCAGAGGGTGATGCTGTCTGATGCTGATAAGTACAGCCACCTGAGACATCCAGAGTGTCTATGAGTGAGGCCCCAAAGTTGTGGACAACACGTGTAGACAAGGGAGAGCAGGGTCTCTCTGCACTGGTTGGATTACATCACTAGAACCTCAGGTAAAGAACTGAGTGAAAATTCTTTGGGGGAGTTTGTGTGTACTTATTCAGCTGAGGGAAGCTTTAATCCATTCCCTTACCCCACTCTTTATCCCAATCTCCAGCAGCTGCCTGGATTCTGACAGTAGGAGAGACCAAGAAGCAAATAAGTCACATGGGACCAATAATTGGCTTACCAGTAAGACATTCTCTTGACCCTCCCACACCTTCCTGCCAAGGTAAGAAGCACAGTGTACATGTTAGGTTTTTTTTTTGTCAAATCCATCACACTGATGGAATGTAACAGACTGTCCTTCAGGAAAGTTTAGAAAGCATTAAACATAGACCTAGGCAAAAACAAAGACCCTCTTGTTGGAAGCAGATCTTAGAATAGTATTATGATTTGTTGCTGTTTGATGGGTTTTATCTTCTGTATTTTGATTCCTGATTTTTCTGAAGCTTTCTGGGACTTTTAAACTAAAAGTAAAATGTGGATTCCTGGCTACTAAGCCTTGTTAAGAGAAATATTAAGAGGAACTGTGGTTAAGCTACTGGTCTTCCATCTCACAGAGGGCAATTCAGCTACATACAAGGACACATTGTGGCCTTAAAGTAAATCAGATTCAGCAACTATATAAAGGTAGATTTAAATCTGCAATGGTAGCCAGGAAACTAAAACACTAGAGAATATTGAGAAATCATAATATTTATCAAAAACTATGTTACCTTACTCTTTCAGTCTAATAGGTCATATAATATTATCCTTGAGTAAGAGGTAAAATCCAGTTCAGTATCACAAATGAAACACCAATATAGTTATGCTACTTTGCAGGAGTTTTAAAAATATTACTGTAGCAATGTCCTTTTAGAATAGCATGGCCATTCCTCCTTTTTAAAAAATAGGCAACTTAAGGACGACCTCCTTTTTCAACCCTTTTCAAGGTCACGAGACACTTCCTCAAAATTGTCTGGGACCCAGTTACGCACTCCAAAAACATAAAAGAACAAAACTGCTGATTACTATCTGAAATATCACATGAGAACCTAAAATCTCACAAATGCTACACACCCTATGAAGCACGTGACTGGCAAATAGTTAATATTCCTTCTTTAGAATAAAAAAAATGAGTTTAGAAAAGCTGAGTGCATTGCCAAAATTAACTGAGTAGTTACTGAATGAGGTGTGAGCAGATCTAGTTGATAGTTGCCAGACTGGTTGCCATCTAGTTTTGGTTGCCAGACTGGTATTTTATCTACTGGCTAAACCACGTCCTCCAGCATAGAACTACATTTAGAAGATCAGATGCTACTGTGGTGAATGGAGCTATTTCTAAGTGTTATCAATCTTAAGGTTGAAGGATTTTAAACAAACCAAAAATATGTTGGTTTCTGAAAAAGTGTGAGAAAAAACTAAGTGAATTCAATAAGTTTAATGGGGTTGTTGACAAAATAATGTGGTTCTCATTGTAATATGCATGTACTGTTAGACTGCATAGTGGTCAAGTCAGGGCGATAGGGTATTTGTCATCTGAATAATGTAAATTGTATACATTAGGTAATTGCTCATCATACATTTCCTCTACCCCATCATTCTTCCAAGTTTCCATTGTCTGCCATTCCACTGCCTATGTCTATGTATACACATTTTTTACCATACACTTATAAGTAAAAACACGTGGCATTTGTCTTTCCATGTCCGGCTTGTTTCACTTAAGATAATGGTCTCCAGTTCCATCAATGTTGTTGCAAAATATATGATTTCAGTCTTTTTATGACTCAGTAGTGTTTCATTGTATATACATATATATATTTCTTTAAAAGTTCTTTATTCAGTCATTTGTTGATGAACACAAGTTAATTCCATATATTTGCTATTGTAAATAGTACAGCAATAAACATACAAGTGCAGGTATCTTTTTTGATATAATGATTTCTTTTCCTTTGGGTAGATACTCTGTAGTACGATTGCTGGATTGAGTGGCAGTTCTATTTTTAGTTCTTTGAGAACTCTCCATACTGTTTTCCATAGAGATTATACTAATTTATACTCCCACCAACAGTGTGCAAGCACTCCCTTTTCTCCACATCCTCACCATCTACTATTTTCTGTCTTCTTAATAATAGCTACTCTGACTGGGGTAAGATGGTATCTCATTGTGGTTGTAATTTAAATTTCCCTGATGATTAATGATGTTGAGTATTTTTTTAATGTACTTCATGGTCATTTGTATATCTTCTTTTAAGAAATGTGTATTTATTCCTTTGCCAACTTTTATACAGGATTATTAGTTTTGGGTGTTTTTTTTAGTTGTTTGAGTCCTTGTGTATTCTGGATATTAGTCTTCTGTTGGATGAATAATACACAAATATTTTCTCCCATTCCGCAAGTTGTCTGTTCACTCTGTTTATTATTACTGCTATTACTATTATTGCTGTGCATAATCTTTTTTTAATTAAGTGCCAATTGTCTGTTTTTGTTTTTGTTGTCTGCGCTTTTGAGAACTTTGTCATAAATTATTTACCTAGATCAATGTTTAGACGAGTTTTCCCTAGGTATTCGTCTAGTCTTTTTATAGTTTCAGGTCTTACATTTAAGTATTTAATCCATCTTGAGTTAATTTTTCTATATGATGAGAAATGAGTTTCGTTCTTCTGCATATGACAATCCAATTTTTTCAGCACCATTTACTGAACAGGGTGTTCTTTCCCCAATGTATATTTTTGTCAGCTTTGTCAAAGATCAGTTGACTGTAACTATGTGGCTTTACTTCTGGGTTCTCTATCCTGTTCCATTGATTTATGTGTCTGTTTTTGTACCAATGACATACTATTTTGCTTACTGTACTGTTGTAACAGAATTTGAAGTCAAATAATGTGATGACTCCAGCTTTGTTCTTTTTGCTCAGGATTACTTTGACTATTTGGGTTTTTTCAGGGTTTCATAGAAATCTTAGGATTCTTTTTTCTAATTCTATGAAATATTATGTTGGTATTTTGATAGGGATTGCACTGAATCTGTAGATTTCTTCTGGCAATATGATCATTTCAATTCTATTAATTTTTCCAGTTTATGAGCATGGGCTGTTTTTTCATTTGGTTATGTCATCTACAATTTCTTTCATCAGTGTTTTATAGTTTTCCTTGTAGAAATCTTTCTCCTCCTCCTAAATTTATTTCTAGATATTTTTGGTAGTTGTAGTTATTTATTTATTTATTTATTTATTTAGACAGAGCCTCACTCTGTCACTGAGACTGGAGTACAGTGGCGCAATCCTGGTTACCACAGCTTCGATCTCCTGGGCTCAAATGGTATTCTCATCTCAACCTCCTGAGTAGCTGGGACTTCAGTCACACACCATCATGCCCATCTAACTTTTTGAAAAATTATTTCAGAGTTGTGGTGTACACATAGGGATTTACTACATAAGTAGTTTTCATGCAGGTGAAGTTTGGTCTTCTAACTGGCCCTCTCTCCTCCTGATAGTGGACTCAAGTGTTTTATATCATGTTCCCTTCCTTCTGCTCTCCCTCCCTTCCTGAGCAGTATCCAATGTCTGTGGATCTCACCCTTGTGTTAGTGTGACTAGTTTTCAGGGCCTGCTTATGGGTGAGAACATGCGTTATTCAGTTCTTTGTTTTGGTGATAGTTTGCTTAGTATGATGGTCTCCAGCTGCAGCCAAGTTGCTGCAAAGGCCATGATTTTGTTCTTTATGGCTGCATAATATTTCATCTTGCAGATGTACCATACTTTCTTTATCCAGTCCACTTTCAGTGAGCATCTGGATTGGCTCCATGTTTTTGCTATTGTGAATAGTGCTGCAATAAATATGCAGTTGTCTTTTTGGTAAAGTGATTTATGTTCCTCTGGGTATATATTCCCAGGAGGAAGATTGCTGGAATCATATGGAAGCTTGATTTTTAGTTCTTTGACAAATCACCACACTGCTTTCCATAGAGGTTGAACTAACTTATATGCCCACCAGTAGTGTAGAATCAACCCCTTTTCTCCACAGCCGTATCAGCACGTGTTTGTTTGTTTGTTTGTTTATAATAACATACTTATTGGAATTAGGCGGTACCTCATTGTAGCTTTAATTTGCATTTCTCTAATGATTAGTAAGGCTGAACATTTCTTCATGCATTTATTGGCTGCTTATTTGTCCTCCCTTGAGAAATATCTGTTCATGTCCTTTGCACGCTTTTTTTTTTAAACATATTTTTTATCTGAAAATTGTGGGGTACAGTTAAGGGTTAGGTATACAAATATGCATCGTTCAGGCACCCTTGTTGATAAGGGGTGTCCCACCGTCCCCAGACAGATATTGACTACCGTTAATCCCACCACCCTTGCCCTCCCTGTCCCCCCCCCATAGATTCCCACCACTGTCGATCCTTTGCTTATAGTATTACGATAGATGTTCAAGGTCCACTTATGAGTGAGAACATGTGATGCTCAGATCTTTGTTTCTGTGAGAGATCACTCAGTATTATAGACTCTAGTTCCATCCAGGTTGCTGCAAAATTCATGATTTTGTTCTTTTTTATGGCTGCGTAGTATTCCATCATGTATATGTACCACATTTTAAAAATCCAATCCTCTTTTGATGGATAGCATGGTTGGTTCCAGGTTCTTGCTATTGTGAACAATGCTGCGATAAACATACATGTGCAGGTATCTTTTTTATAGAGCGATTTGAGTTCTTCAGGGTATATTCCCAGTAGGGGGATTGCGGGGTCGTATGGGAGGTCAATATTTAGAGCTTTTAGGAATCGCCACACTGCTTTCCACAGAGGTT